>CAMTZB010000019.1:11165000-11452500 GCA_947086495.1 Morpho achilles
TACTTGTCAAGATATTACTGTAAACAAAAACCTTGTTAAACAATAACGCAAAAACAGTACCTTCGTGTACACAGATGTGTAGTCAGGAAAATGCATATTTTGTAGTGTATCTAGTTACTGTCGATATATTACGACATTCTACCAAGTTGTATGCGGAATGATTACATTTAATCACCGCAATAAATTAGGGATAAACACGTAGCAGGGTTGTACGTAGTAGAGATGGAATAAATTCAACCTAGGATTAACGATTATTATTAAATGTTAGCAGTAGTATAAACTGGGGAGTACAGATTAACGTACTACAAGAGCTAAGCAAAGGCCAAATTTATAATAGAATCTCCATATTTCTGCCATTTCCCGAGATACCGGTTTGCTTGAACAACGCAAAATCTGATGTAAGCTAGCAGCTAGGTTATCAATCCTCGGTGTATATTGATTGCATTATATGTATATGAAATGCTCCTGTAAATAATATATGTAAGTAAAACAATGTTACCGTCAATTGTGAAATAAGAGTTTAATGTTATTAAATAATTTCTATTGAACAAGGTCTCTTAATAATACTGACATAGATCACTTTAATGCTACCAAATTTTTTTAAACCTTGGCATATCTTTAATTGCCTGGGATTCGGCTATCATATGTTGTCTTAATCAATAACGAAGTTAATTTAATATTACCTTCTATATGAGCTTGAATACAGAAATATTTAAATTACACAATGGTGATAATATCGCTTAACAAGTTAATAAATACATAAGGCGTTTTGTTTTCAACAAAAATATTAACATAAATAGTATTTTTAAATTACAATGGGGACGGGAATTGACTAGTGGATGTTGTAATGAACTAGAAGGCGGCCGTTAAAGTACACGAAAATATCATATATTTTTTGTATCTGGAAATTATATATATAATTACCGTTAATGTACCATCGTTCTACTTTTATTGATGCTGACTGATTGATGCTGCAATAGCTTTGTATGATTATTTATATTTTATCAGTATAAGATTTTTTATACAATATGCAAGTGAACTTAAATTAAGGTTTTAAAAAACAATTCATAAAGTTATTAGTTATAGAACAAATAAAAGTATGCTAAAACCGCCTTCGTAGATGAAACCATTCCACGAGAACTGACAAAATCGATCTATTATTCACTAAAGCGCGTTATATAATAGCCATAAGTCCAGCGATCAACAGCAATGATTTGAGAAGATAATAATAAGTATAGATGCGATAAGGTCACTAATTCACGTGGAAGGGACTTGTGATAGGTAAGTTAAATAGTGATGTAAACTAGGCATCGGCTAAAAGCGGTATTCCCGCTGGGTCATGGCCGTTAACTACAAGTCTGATATCGCAGCGCTGCTCGATGATCGGGCACGACACGCTGGCGTGCTCTCTCAGCGTGGGGGCTTCTAGCAGCTCGGGCCGTTGCGCTTCACCGACCACCTAAACATTAAAACAGATCAATTATTAGAATAAAGAGTTACTTTTCAGACGCATATAATGTGTTGCGAAATATTTATAATAAAACTTGATACTCGCCACTTTATTAACGTAAGAAAAACTATATTTTCTTATCCTCTTTTATCGGCATATACGCTACAATTGTTCCCAATTTTATTGATACCCTCGAAAAAAAACTATCATTGAAAGTTTTAAAAAAATGCTTCTATCGCTACCGAACTTTACAGGATTCTCCACTGGGTCATTCTAAAAATTTCATGGAAATCGGGCAAGCCGGAATCTAAGAAACATGTATACAAGGTCTTTCATAGATTTATAGATGGCGTCCAGAACAAATATGTTATTTGCAATATTGTTATAACAGATAAGCTTAAGGAAGGTCAAGTCGTCTATAACCTCGTTATTGTTATTGTCTTTGTATATAACCAATAAAACTTACTTCCATTAAATATTCATCGCTTCGGTGATGCAAAACGTTATCTGTATGCGATTCTAAATGGTTACCCGATGCAAATCTAAGTTTCTTTGGAGATTCTAAACTGCAACATCTGCAATAAATTAAGAGAGAATAAGATACTAAATGATATAGGAATTAAAAAAGATATCACGAGGGAAACTGCAAGACAAACTATTAAAAGAAATAAATTTTTATATGTACTACAAATTATTCGTTTTATCACGCGTTATATCAAGAGTAACGTTTGATGGATTTCAGTGAAACGATACGCTTATGTCATAGGCAAAAGGTGCCCATGTATTTATTTATTGTCCCATATATTTATTTATGTACACAATGCTTGTTTTTATCTATTTATAGATCCAATTAATCTTTTAAATATATATTAATAATATATATTGTATAAACGCGTTCACGTACATACATGCGTTGTTCCAAAAAGTTTTGGATCGTACCTGTTATTAGATCTCCAAACTATCATTTTTATTTTTGTCGGATAATATAAATTGAACTGATCAGCAGATTTAAAGAAATTTCGTAAGGTTTACCTGTGCAATCCTCCAACTTGATTTTTCCAATTTCTGGTCTTCAACGAGCTACGCTGACCACGTCTATCTTGATTTCGCTGATCTCTAGTATCAACAGGAGGTAGTCCTTTGGCATGAGCTCGTCTTCGAGCTCTTGCAGCAGCCGCGCTTGGCTCCTCGCCGCGCAGCCACCACGTAACCTGGTCACGCTTGCCTTTCATCGATACCACTCCACGCTCTTCAAGAATATAGCCACCGAGTTGATCGAGCAACGACTTGCATGCGCCACTACAGTGGATTTTTAAAGCTGGAATTTTTAAATTCCTGACAGTAACATAGGGAAATAAAGAAGTAAATAATTTGTTGCACTTAAATACATAGATACAGGACTAAAAATTATTTCTTGTGAAATCTATTAAATGAAATATTAAATGATTTGTAGCATGATGCATAGTTCAGGATTTAATCTGTACGTGATATCTTTAAATTGATTAAACATTTTAATTAAGGCGTTAATTAGATCTTTTCATTAACGCCTAATTCTATTAATTAAAAATTATTTAAAAGCGAAAGAACGGATAAATTCTACTGAATATCATAGAACTTGTTCGGAATATTTATTTTAGTTTAACACAGATGAGGTCACATTTAAAAAATTGAGTGCAACAATAAGTTGCCGAAAAACTTATATGCTCTTGAAATATAATTATGACATATGAGATATATGAGAAATTATAAACCTTTGTATAACATTCGTGGAAAACATTTGGTACTCACGAACACCAGTAGACTCAAAGCGACTTGCAGTGTTAACAGTGTCACCAAACAAGCAATATCTAGGCATCTTAAGTCCTACGACGCCCGCGCAAACTGGACCTGTTAATCGGAATTTGATGATTTCAACTGAGATATACGATCAACTTTGATTGAAATTTTACATCAAGCTTATGGTTATTTTCACCATTTTAAGCTTTGCATTGTGCAGGTTTTACTCAATAGAAGCTGCATCCGTGACTTCATACTCATCAACTTTATGTTAAAATTTCCTCAATTTTGTATTAATATTGTATTAATTGTGTTCGCAAAGAAAGAGAAAAACATTTAAATTTAACTGGTGCACATTTATTTTTATGAAAGTGTTGTCTCATAAAATGTTTAAAAAAAAAATTAAGGTACAACGGAAAAATAGTGAGGAAAATATTGAGAAGGACTACACGCTAATTGGCCAATTATTTCAAGCGTTTGTAATCGTTTGGAAAATTGAAGACTAACGTTGAGTTATTATAATTTCATGTCATGACTTCTTTTGAAATGGTATTCCTAAATAATTGTAAGTACCGCAATTTGAGAATTTATGCACTCATTTTCAACAGATGCTTGAAATACCACAATAAATATTTCAACAATATCATTAACACGTTCACTCTTCTCAAAATTTATAGCATCTTACGAATTCTTCTCTGATATGTCGTCAATTTATTTTAATAGGAACATAAACGTTTAATATATCGCACGCTTAGTATTAAAGAGACCTAATTCAATAAAGTAGTTTTGTGGCAATTTGCAATAAAGCGTAGTGCAGCGCATACAAAAGTCGTTAGTTTTAAAGTGACCTATTACAGCCATAAAACATCAGTTTTTCTTTATTAGTTCGTAGAGTGTTGTCATAGATGGCATTAAAATAAGGATTACAATGTATCTAACTCAATTAAGCCTAATTTTGAATTAGGTTAGTTTAATAATAATTCGTGCGATATTTCGTGATAGTAATTATGACAAATAGACGCACTATAGTTCGAAAAATTATTCGCGTAGGTATATCATAAAAAGATACGTGCTACGACGTCATAGCCGACCGGAGGAGACACCTTTAACCCGATTTATCAATGTTTTTTTTTTAATTTTGTGCCACACTTATATTTATTGTATTTAGGTCATCTGTTGTTTATGAGGACGGTGTTGCAGATGGACGATTCCATATCCGATTTATGAGTACGTTTCGATTATCGGTTATCAACTTTTGGCTAAACGTTGGGAGACAAATTACCCTATCAAAACTATTTTAACCAAGGAAGTTAGATTTCCTGAACTATGGTTATGTAGATATATAACTCGTTAAAAGTATGCGCCTGTTACTATGCTACTGCTGGGCATAGGCCTCTTTCTTATTTTGAGAGAAAGGTTGGAGTTGGAGAACTTACCACGCTGCTCCAACGCGG
Organism: Morpho achilles; assembly: GCA_947086495.1. Lineage (NCBI taxonomy): Eukaryota > Metazoa > Arthropoda > Insecta > Lepidoptera > Nymphalidae > Morpho > Morpho achilles. Next base: position 11,169,681 of record CAMTZB010000019.1, read on the forward strand.
ATTGGTAGGTTACACAGATCCCAGAAAATTTTCAGAGATATGCAGGTTTCCTAACGATGTTTTCCTTTACCGAAAAGCGTTTTATAAACTGTATCATTTAGGCATATGTTTTAATATAATAATGCATTGGTGTTTGCCCGGGATATGAACCTGGAACCCACTGATGAGAGTCACACGGTTTCACCGTTAGGTTACCAAAGCTCGGTAAGATAATCTTACACGGTAGTCGAACACAGAGGAAAATAATACCTTTTTTTAATGTCAGGATAACCCATTATGGGTCGTCACCGCCCGACGGGGACGAGCGGCGGGTATGTTGGACTCACACCGAGTAAAAACAGTCCTCTGCTGGACAGGGTACCGTTGTACACTTTGCCCCCGTCTCCGCCAGCAGCCGCTCTTTACCCCGGAGAGCGCCACCTCCGGGTCGGGGCCTCTCTAAACAGTGGCCCCTCCTTCCGTTTATCGATGCATCGGGAGCACCAAATGCAGCCTCCGATAAACCCCTCGGAAATGGAAAATAATACCTGAGTGTAGGCCAACACGTAGCAAGAGACGGTGCTCAGGCCTATGACGAACGCGGAAAGCACGAGTGGCAGCGAGTAACGCAAGCGCCATTGACGCCACCTCACCGGCGTGCAATATTCCATTTCGTATAGGTAGCCCCGATACCTGTACGTGAAGGCGTATAATGCAAAACACGTATAAGAATTGAAAAGTAAAAGTGAATATAGAGATTATTTTTTTATATTTCTTATACATTGCAATTCAGCTGGGATTGAAATTTAAAATATGTGTAATACACACATGCAAACAAGTATGCACGCACACACGCGTACGCCTGTGCATCATACTACCCGACCAAAATATCTATGGACCGGACAAAGGCTCCCAGTAATTATTGTTTTAAAACGCATAGTACACTTTACGTTAAGCTTTATATAGATTATATTTAATCGCGGATTATAGCAATATTACCAATATTACCAATCTTTTTTAATCTTGATATAAAATTGCTGAAGCTATGAATAATGTTGCGTTAATATTTAGTAAATAAACATATTACGTATATGAAAACAATCTCAACTGATTTATTTAAAACTTTTTTGGTGTTAGTAGAAAAATATTTTTCTTTATACTACATTAGTGGTCGGTTGGTCGTTTACGTACCACTATTTTGCGGTTTTTTAGTATTCTTGGTTTTTTAAATTAGAGCCGGATAATCAATCATGTCTGTTACCCTTATCTGAAAACAGTCTAGTCATCCCTTTATTAAAGAGAAATGACATACAAAAAATAAAACACTACGATTACAAACATAAGCACGTTTACTCACCACCATGTAAGCGTCACCAATCGTTTCTACTTTATAGACATCAAAATTTTCTAATATTGAATCGAAGCATGTGTAGAGATCATTGAGAAAATCCACTACCTGAAAAGGTATCAAAAATATATATTTTTTTAAATTAAGTGTCCGTTCACTGAAAGTATTAAAAACAAGTGTAAAAGTAATTAATGTAAAAAGAAAAAAAGGTATAATAAATAAACATATGTGCCATTTTCGACAATTTAAAAAGTCGATTTTTTTTTCGAAAATTTACTGTCTGAAATATGTCTGAAAATACAAAATTCTTTTGTGAGTGCATTTAAAATACAATTTTATCATCAATACCTTTTCTGATTTACCTATACATTGTTAATTATAAATAGCACGTAGATATTTTTCAAAATTTTCTTGTATTTATATAACAAAAATCAAGGATGAAATTGATAAATCAAATTTAAAATTATGAGGTTGAATTGAACCTGCAGTGGAGTGCTTTCCGCCGACATGGCGGTGAAGCCAACGATATCGCTGAAGTATATCGTCACTGAATCGTAATTTTCCGGCAAAACGCGTCTTCCTCTTTTCAGCTGCTCGGCCACGGGTGCAGGCAGCATTTCTTCGAGTAATGCCTCTAAAAATATTTACACTGCATTTGGACTATTTGCTTGATGTTCTTAAAATTTTATCTTCACAAGAAAATACATTTTGAGCTACAATTAGATTGATAAACAAATTAAAATTAAACTTTTTCCTTCTTGTTACTTGCTTGTTTATAGTCATTCTTTCATTGCAAATATAAGTTAATAGATGTGCACGTTTAGTACTAAAATAACGTCAATCATGTAATATATATTTTTTCATATCCTGCTTTCAGTATGACTTTTCTCGTGAATCTTTCAAGTCTATTGGTGATAACCACATGATAAACCACTGAACGCGGTCTTTTTTAAAAATACAGTAAATATACTTACATCTATTTTGATATCGGTGAGTGAGTGAACGTAAGAAAATAATGTTGATATCATTATTATATTTGTCATCACATCTTACCTGTCTTTTTCTTTTCTTCCTGTAATTGATCAGTTCGCTCATCTACTAAAGCTTCTAAATTGTTTGCATATTTTTCCATCATTGCTATCATATTATCAAAAATATTTGGTTTCCTACAATCATACAAAAAATATTAAAGATGATGTTTTTTAATGAAATGGTATTATATAATATATTTCAAATTATTTTTTTGCTATCTTATCTTAATACGGGTTACTACGGTTGCAGAATCGTTTAAATTCAGGTTTGAATATATTGGAAACCTTTATTACTGTAATAAATAAATATTTATTTCTGTATTGATTTTACCTTTAAATGAACACGTTGGTACAATCATTTAATGAAACCGTGGTAAAAGGACTCAACAGCTAAAACTTATTGACCTTAATAAAATAAAATCGAATATAATTCTAACAAGGAATATACGTTTTTATGCTCCTAAACTGCAATCACTGAGGTATTTCGCTTGCCTGAGGTTGGAATATAATTTTGGCCGCAATGATTTTCACAAAGATTATCAAACTTCATACATGCCCTTCCGCAGCGGTCGGAGTCGCGTGCGTATTGCTTTAAAGTCAGGTCTTTGGGCTGGTTCTTCAGTCCAACATTCAGCACAGCATTCGCGTACACAGTCGAAGCTTCCTGACAAGCTTTCCAATGGTGGCCTGAATAAATTGTTATTTTCTTACATTTTTTCACTGTGTTTGGAAGAATATTCAATGTTTTAGCTCATATTTCGCCCTATTTAAAGAATAAAGTCACATGCCCCATGTATAAGTATAGGAAATGTGACTTTATTCTTCGAATTGGAGAGCGATTTGCGTAAGAAATTAAAGTAACGAAATTCATATTAGATATTACATGTTTATAAAAGTATATACTTTATTTTCAAGTGATTTTTTGATTTTTTTCGAAGTTTAGCTGCTTCTAGCGTAAATCGTCAGGCAGTACAAGTTGTATAGACATGAATCAAGAAATCTGGGCATTCCTAAATTATCTCAGTTTTGAATATTCAACATATTTTGACGTATTTTAACTTGTTTAAAACTTATACTTTAAACACAAAGCGGGACACATACCTACCTGTAAGGCGCAGGGTGGGGGTGAGCGAGACGTCGCATGAGGGCTGGCGGCGGTAGAGCATCAGGACCGAATGGACCTCTTCGCGTATGCAACTCATATAAAAGGAGTGCAAAAGCATACACATCCGCCGCCGCAGAGCCGCTGCGAACATCCAGGGATGTTGGGAAGCAATCCTTGCCCCACCCCGCTGAGCGGAGCAACTCCGGCGATAAATACGCCAAACCTGGCGTAACGGATATTAATCATTTTATTTTAAACTAGCATAGCCAGCCAACTTTGGCTTAATTTAAAGATATCAGTATAAAAAAAAAACTATCACGGTTATAAAAATGCTCCTATCTCGACCAAACTTAAAAGGATTATCAGCTGGATCAATCTAAAGACTGTCTTAAATTTTCAATTACATCGGACCAGCCGTTTCGGACTCTCTATAAAGCATACATACATATATTTTCTGCTTTATATGTATAGATTTGTACGATAAGTAGTTAACAAGATTAAATCTGAATTATTAATAAAAAAATGCGTATAATATAAAATTAAAAAAATTTAAGGACATATAAAAATAATAAAAAAAATAATAAATTATTTTATTTCATTTCACAATATTAATTACACTATTAAATTACACACGAGTTTGAGATCTCCTTGATATAGTTAGTCTACGAGATATATTGCACATTTTTTTCTTAAATTTAATTTAACAACTTCTGGTATTACATTCTTAAAGGTCAGACTAATAAAAAGGGGGAAAAATTGGATGAAGATAAAATCATATGTAAAAATTCATGTAATATTTAAATATTACAGTTTGCCGTTGCCTTCATTAAAATGTAGGACTGTAATGTTTATTGCATTTATTGCAGCTAAGATAGCGTTTTAAAATAATCATTGCAGCAAAAACCGTTTCCTGTAAACATCCTCTAAACGATAGATAAGTATTTTTTGCTTTTTAGGCCAGGGTTTTTAAGGTCTTTACGGAGGACTGCACATTGTATTAACATATGCATTTTGCTTGAAACATATAATTATAAAATACTGTTGCATGTACATAGGCACGGGAAAAAAAAGTTAATTAGTTTATTTAAGTATCTGTACCTCTTATTTAACAATTCTGGTTATTTCATTAGCAATAAATTTTTATAACGTAAATTTATTAGTAGCGAGTGTTTACTCACTGTCTATATGAGATCTTAGCGCAATAGGATCAGATGGGGGCACTTCCCCTCTTCTGAATTCCCTGAGTCCAAAATCTGCTAGCTTCACCACCCACCGTGCATCGACCAAGCAGTTGGATGGTCGAAGCGCCCCGTGGTACTGTAGTGGCGATTCGTGGATGAAGATCATGCCCTATTAAACAATATATATCGTTAAATTTTTATTTAAATAAAATGTAAATTTATTCAATTCTGTGTACAATAATTTAGAGACAGAATAAAAGTAAAGTGTAAGTAAAGCATGTATAAAATATGGGACTTCGATTGAAGTTTCTTGAAATTCCAAGATAAAGTAGATTTTTATTCTAGGTCCTATATATAGTTATAACAGCGGTAGTAAAAAAGAGAAAGATCGAAGGGACATAATAACCCTGGAATATACAGTAGTGAGTAAACGTTTACCAATTCGAAAATATGCAAAATAAGATAATCTTTGAATGAATCAAATGTCCTTTCCATTGTGTTTCAAGATGTTCATAATTTATGTTAACATAATTCTATTACACAAGGCCATTCTAACTATACTTCTAGACTTCTAACTAAAATTCTGCTCAAGTGTTCTTTGTATTTCAATATAGAAGTGCAAATTGATTTTTAGATAACACTGATATTCGTGTATAATACACTTACTGCATAGGATTTTTTTTAAATATTTATGAAAATAGAATTCGATATTTACCCGTAATATTAATGGGAAAAAAATAATTTTACATTTATTCTTTTGTAAATATCCAATCTCACCTGCATTAAGTTATTAATTTGACATGTTTAAGATTTTATCACGCGCTAGTCCATGTTTTTTTACATACCTTCTGTAGGAAAAAAAAACAAATCAAAATTTTTTGACTTACCCGAGTTATATCGCCCACGAGAGATGCGATAAACATATTATCTAATTTGATATCTTCATTTTCTAAAATATCCTGTAAAATAATTGTATTTTGTCTTAGTTAAACATTTTAAGGTAAATACTTTGTACTTTACACGAGCGACTAAAATAACAAGATTACGTTTTGCTATATAAATAAATGCTGTTTTTAATACATTATATTGAAATAAAGAATTTTGCTTTATAATATTATTCTGGCATAAAATTTCAAATTTTAGTCTCACACTCCAATAAGAACTCTTGAAAATGTGAATTGGGTATAATAAGGTTTTATCTTTGCAGTTATCGTATTTATAGAGCGTTACTACTGTATAATTTCGAATAGAGAACAGATATGACAGTTTTATTGTACTTTTTCGTTTTGTGAAACGTAGTATCTCCTGCTTTAGATGTTTAACTATCTATTACTTTTAATTTCATAAAAATCTTGTTATCTAAAATAAATAGTTTTTTATTGTTTATAATAAATGCAGTGTGCAATTCGAGTGCAATCAGACTCTACATAATATATAGATAAAAGAAAATATTCTGGAAAACGATATTTTATATTAGCGGTTATTTTAAATGTTTTTTTTTGTTATGTGTGTATTATTGATTTAAATATACTTTTATAATCATTTCACTAGCGCGAATTCCATAACTTTGCATATGAAAACCAAAGGATCTTCTACATTATAATAATATATTCACACCCTATTCCTCATAAATAAGTATAAGTATAATATCATATAAGTATAAAATCAATATAATATTAGAATTCCATAAGTCTGATAATCCTTACTAATATTATAAATGCAAAAGTCTGTCTGTCTGTCTGTTACGTTTTCACAGCCAATCCGCTGAACTAATATCAACGAAATTTGGCACAATAATTCCTTATACAGCGGGGTAACATAAAGGCTATAGAAATCCTGTTAATTCAACAGGAATTAAATTCAGGAGGAATAAAAAAGGATGACATTCAAAACGCCATCTATAATAAACCTATAGAACTAATATTTATTCACGTTGTGACAAAATGAATTCAAATCGGTTTTTACAGAAGTATTTAGATTCCAAGTTTTTCAGCATACGTCAAAAGAGTTATCTTTAATGAGTATTTATATATTATTTTATTTTTATTTGTTTACTGGACAAATTCAACTGAGCTATTACAACGGATAATTAATATAAGTATTACGGGTTATCATAAATAAATTAATAATTTTATAAATACGAAAGTCTGTCTGTAACGTTTTCATGGCCAATTCGCTGAACCAATATAGATGAAATTTGGCATAATTAATGTTTATATACCGGGGTAACATATAAAAATCTTCAAAAAAGTTATTTTTATCAATTTTTTAATTATTTCGGTTTTTGTTTATTTAATAAAGGAGACCGCCAGAATGTCATACATCTTAGTACTAATTATTATTTAATTTCTATGGGGGAACTATAAAAAAATAATTATATCTGAGGTTATGAATAAGTACATTTACAAGCTAAATACCATAATAACTCATTAAAAACGATAGGATTTGTGTTGAAAATATAACAATAAGGTATAATCATTTAAGTTAAAGTAAATTTAATCATATATATTTTTTGTTGTCAAAAAACAGACGTTCCGAGAAAACACATTCTTAAACGAAACAAGTCTTTAGTAGTCTATGGCAAACAAGTACGAAAAAAATGACTAATAATGACATGTATTGCGACATTTTTTACTTTTTACAGCATTTTTAATATCTGAAAAGTCATTACAGTTAATAAAGTGACGATAATATATTTTCAAATACTTATTTTAAAACATTATGTTCACAAAAACATATTTTAAAAATGTTGTAATAATATTTTTTTTTCGTATTTATATAATAAAAACTTGGAATCCCAGCGCTGAACCTATAAAAGTGATGATTTAAAAAAAAAAAAAACAATTTGACAATTCATACGTTAAGTTTAAATCAAAGATTACAGTGTACATAATGAAAGTTTAAATGTTATTATTTAAGTTTTCTTGCACGTTATTAGTTTAAAATATTGTGATAGTCTAATATTGTGATAAAGTGATATATAATACCAGAAAAAAAATTTTTTTTTTGATGTACATATTATATTGAGTGAGCTTATCTGTTACAATAATGTAACAGATAAGCCCAATTTTGAAAGTCTCCTTTTACTGAGCTATTTTAATATATGTTTCATGTAAGTACGGGTTATTTACTAAAATTATAAAATTATGCTCTTGATAAAACTATAAATTCCTCTGATTATTCCCGGATCGATCAGATTTTTGTGATGATTTGAGATATTTGCAGTGTTGAGTGACAGAAGCTACTCTTAATTTCAATACTACAGTCCACGCGAACGAAGTTGCGGGTAAAAAGGCTAGTGTTGTATACTTCTGATTGTTTGGATATTATTTACTAAACTACAAAAAAGACTGACCTCCGATGAAACAAATAATACTTATATCCGACATATAACCTACATATTAGGCTTATCTATATAAATTAATATTTATCTTAAGGTTTACCTTCAAACTACCTCGAGTGCAGTACTCAGAAAGAGCACAAACATTAGGCGGTTCAATACACGCGCCTACGAAACCATTCACGTTGTCGTGTTGCAAGTCCCGCATCTGTGAATATTATCTGGAGCATAAGTTCTGTTACAAAAGTTTCGTGCCTAATTAATTTTACAATTTATCAAGCTTTTTAAGATGAAGAAAGACATCGTGAATGCACTCTCATAGAGTAACGGCCTGTTAATATCCCACTGCTGGACATAGGCCTCCTCTCTCGTTTTTAGGAAAGAAGGATGGGAGCTAAGACCTACCACGCTGCTCAAATGCTGATTGGTAGGTTACTCATATCTAGATAGAATTCTCTAGAGATATGCTGGTTTCCTCAGCATGTTTTCCTTCACCGTAAAGCATATGTTAACTTGCCACTATCAGTTATAGACACATAAGTTTGATGAGAAAAACTCATTGGTTTGAACTCCTAAACTCCTCGAAAGAGCCGCACGTTATCACCGCTGGACTATCACAGATTTTTCACACACACAGCCACACTCTTATATATCTAGAGAATTCCAGGGATATATGTTGCTGTGCCTGCTAATCCAAATTAGTTCCGCGGTTTTGGATCTAAGTTTAAATGATTTGATCCAAGAACGGAGGGGTCTATGAGCTGTGGGATAGCAATAGGCCGTCAGGCACCAGTGGAAATAAACTGTTACTTTCGTATTTCTATACATATTAACAATTATCATATATTTCGTATGTATATTCTGTATCTATTTATTAAATTAAATTGCGAGTACCAAAAGAATATGCAAAGAATGAATATAAAATAGTGCTGTGCGAATATAGGACATCAATAATGCCCACGACAGTTCCCCATCTCATGTCTTTATCCCCATATATATAAAGGATAAAGCTTCGGAATACATTCCTCCGCGATGCTGCCTTTATTTTCTAGGTAAATAATAATAGAAGGATTACGCTGACAGTGACAAACTTCAGTTGTGTGTTGTGAAGAATACAACTGGTATCTGTGACTTCGCAGTGTCATGTGTAAGCCTCATATTTGTGATAGGATCATCCGATAATATACTTCTCTATAGTAATGTTAGAGAAATATTGTTATAACTTATCTGCTAATCCGTAGTGTACATATTTATTTACAAAAATCTCTAAAGGTTAAACGTATATATATATCAAGCGTATATATTAATATAGATCCCACTGGGTAGAATACACCACACCGTCTTACGTCTACGTCTTACCGAGGTGTCGTAAAAGGCGACTAAATTAAGTTGATGAGGCGGCCGATCGTTAGATACTTAGATAAATCTAAAATAACATGTTCTACAGACCCCACTTAGAGTGGGGTTAGGGAGAATGATGATGATATTACTATAACAATAATATCTATAGCATTTCATTAAGGACGGTACTCATCACACATCACGCAGAATATCGTTTTAGTCGCCAACCTCACTTGCCTTTGTTGTTGCTAACTATACAACCAGGTTCCGAACCAAATAATAATAATAAGAAATGCTATCAATATTATCAGTATAATAACACTAAACTAAGCTGCCTGTGTATGGCGGTAAAGTGACGCTCATATAATTGTAGAAGAGACCTAAGCACATATCTGGTTTAAACGACGATCACCCTGATATACCCTAATTAAGTTGTGGACTGTATTGTGCCTAAACAAGTGATCTGTTCTAAGATAGATAAACCTCCATTTTTATAGTCTGCTTGGAACATATTATTCAAAAATCTTTGTCAAATATTACTGTATACGAGTATGTGACTATATTAACTAATATTTAGTAATATCTGATTTATTTTGGGACCCAAAATTAAAAGTAAGTGTGGGCCTAAGATAAAAAACGAGGAGTGTTGCGAGACCATTGTTTGACAAAACATACTAGCTGGTATATGGAGTCTTAAAGTTTGCATCGTATTTTTCAAGGAAATAGGTCTTATCAAGGAATTTCTTAGCACTTGAATCCATTCTTGATGTGTCTTTAGGAAGCAACTTCTTCGAGAAGAATTCTTTATATAAACATTCTTGATGTGTTTTGATGTATTATAGATAGAGAAATTAAGTGTAGGTAATTTCTTATTCATAGCACACACAGCATCTTTTTGTTATTTCCATGAACCCTATCAACTGATATATCACACTGATACATACAATAAATATATGAACGTCACATTTAAATATGCATGGCTTTATGGGAATGATTTATTTCAATCCATTCGTTCGTGTAAGAGCTTTTGAACGAGACAATTACGTATTGTGCGAGCGGTAGAGCTTTAATAGACATCGTTACTTTCAGATCTCTTTGAATTTGGAGCTTCACGGTTTAAGTGTATTGTGGGGATTCGATTTCTAGTCAATTTTACTGCATATGAAAAGCGAAAGAGGGTTTATTGACATTACATCACTATCGTGAGTGATTGAACGTCAGACGTAAAATAGAACGCATAGTCTTTTCCACATGTATTGATATTTGAATTATAAAAGAGAAAGAAATTGCTTAATATGAACATAAATTTAACAATTGGTTACTCCAACTACGGCGCAATTTGCTTTTTGCATAATCAACATGTACAGAGATTATAAATTATAAATATAAAAATATCGAAATAGTGTAAGTAAAAATTTAATAGGTCTTAAAACTCATCATCCTCCTGCCCTTATCCCACCCCAAGTGGGGTCGGCACAACATGCTATAAACATGCTGTTACATGATTTGGCTGCGTTTCTATGACCGGCCGCCTGCCTGACGTCAACTTACCCTAGTCGTATTCTACGACTCCTCGGTAAGGAAGAGGGTGGTCTATTCTACTCAACCGAATACCACACGGTGGGTCAACTTACCTTTAGAAGATTTTAAACTTTCGCGATTCATACTAATTAAAATATAAACAACCGGGTCACATCGCGATAATCCCGTTACCTTTGTTTAAGGTTCAACGTTTCGGCAGAGTTGCATCCACCGTGGTCACGAACTGACTGGAGCGCCGCGGCGTCTTCGGCAACTTACCTTTGTCACCTTTTACGACACCTCGGTAAGAAATGAGGTTGGTCTATTCTACTCAGCCGGATACCACACGGCGGAATAGGTCTTAAAACTATTCAATCTAAAATAGTTTAAAATCCTAAATACATACGTATGACTATAGTATTCAAACTCTGCCGCTTACAGGTTTCTAAAGTGTCATCATCCTCCTGGCCTTATCCCACTTTTAGTGGGGTCGGCACAACATGTTATAAACATGCTGTCACATGATTTGGCTTCGTATTTTACGAGCAGCCGCCTGCCTGACGTCAACTTACCTAGTCATATTTTACGACACCTTGGTAAGGAGGGTGGTCTATTCTACTCAATCGGATACCATTCGAGGGGTCAACTTACCTTAGTCGCCTTTTACGACACTTCGGTAAGAAATGAGGGTGGTCTATTCTACTCAGCCGGATGCCACACGGCGGGTCGACTTACCTTAGTCATCTTTTACGACACCTCGGTAAGAAATGAGGGTGGTACTATTCTATTCAGCCGGATACCACACGGCGTAACAGGTTTCTAAAGTGTAAGGATCGATTAATATAGAGTAGGATTTGAAAAGCTATGATTGTATTTACTTCGATTTTGATATTTCCTATAGTAACAAAGAAAATTATGAACGCAACAAATATAAGGACAGATGTTTTGGAATTATTTTAATATACTTTTAATAGTAAATGAGGAATACATAAAATTTTAGTGAGGTAGTTTAGTTGCATATTATTTGATTGCGGTGGTTCGGCTGCCATACATTTATCCAAATATCGATCCGTGATAACAGAATAACTGATAAGTGGAAGTTCATAATAATTTAGGTTTCATTGTTATTATTTCTCCTTGTTATTGAGAGCCGTCAGTCTCTGTTACTCTCAGTAAGGTCTGATCATAATAATTGTTAACACACTAGGAGTGGATTCTATTCCTATTAAAATGTTTGCGTGTTCGTGTAATTTTATGCAACGCATTTTCCAATAAAATAATAAGCTAGCTACAATAATAAGAAAACGGATTGTCCACTCTACATTTAGCATTATATATATTTTCTATTTTACTTCATCGCCGATTATAGAAAAATAATTTTAGTATTACCTACTTTTGTAATAAGCTAGCTAATAACAATGTGGTAAAATTAAAGAATAGTGTTCTTTTAATTATTTGTAAATTTCTTCATATTAAACTGGAGCTAACTAGATTTAATTTTTGATAATGTAGCGTACAACCACAAATAATTTACAAGCAAAACTAGGGCGAACATGTTGTATTGTTTTAAATAACTAGTACGTGAGCTATGGGTAAATAAAAATGTTATGCGACATAAGCATATAGGAAATAATGTATAATGTACCCGTAGTATATAAGATAAAGTATTTTTCATTGTTATTACCTCTTTCTTTACTTCTTTACTTATACTTTCACTTAACCGAACCTGTTATTAGCATGTAGGTAGTCAATTAAATATACAATTGTTGTTCATCACGTCATATAATTAAACGCCTTAAAATAAGTACCTAGGTGACCGAGCCTTGGTCGGTAACTTTTCAAATGATGTAAAAAAAAAAATTAAAAGAAAAATGAAAAAATAATAAGGCAGGTGGGGCTCGATCCTAGGTGTTTTCCCCTGTCTAGACCGCCTGTTCCTCAATTGAACTACCATGACAGCGAAAAGTTGTATTCAACGTAAATTTCAAAAAGATTTTAGAGAACGAAAGCAGGGATAAAACGACATTTTTTTCAAAATAACACTTATCTAAATCGATTTTTCTTCCCCAAAACCCCCCTCCCTACATGCTGAATTTCAGGAAAGTCGTTGGAGCTATATAAATAATAAATAAGTTTATATATATAAACTTATTTTTTATTTATACATTTTTATTTATACAAGATTAACTCATTTAAATATTAAAGATAAAATAAATAAAACGTATACTTACGATTTTCAATTCCTTCTTGATTTCTCTACTAATATCAATGTGGTTTCGTCGCACACGCTTCACAGCAAGCAAACGTCCTCTATAAAAAGCAACCTCAGTGAAGATGGCTGAGTATCTGAAGTCCAAGTCAGGGTTAGAACTCAGCGACACTTGGCTCGATCGAGCGCCTCCCGTACTTCCTCCACCCTTGTCGTTATTCGCGATAGCATTGTTAGAGTTAGTGTTCACTCCAGCGCTGCTATCTTGCTGAAAAAAATTAGCTCTGACCAACTTGCTATCTAAAAGAGCATTCATTTAATCGAAGCGCACTAAAAAAATACAGTATAAGTGTAATTGACGCTGACAGAACGCGATCAAAGGAAAAAGTCATAGTACACTGATTAATATACGAGTACATAAAAAGTATTCCAGTGCTCTTATGACTATATCTAAAACAAAAGTACGATTTCGCCATATATCTTCCCAGAACTTAATCAAAAAGTAGATCATAAAAGTTCAAATATAGTTATTAGTATAAGTAGCTGCTAGACTTTATTACTGTAAAATACTAATGTTATCTACGTAGGGTTACGCAGACATTATCAGTAGCATTTCTACTGTTTCACTGTGGAAAGGGATTTTAAATGCATTACGGTAACAAAGATTTGGGAGACTGTACTGTTAGTACTACTTACCTACTAAGCAGACAAAGCAATACTAATTGAAACATGCAACATTACAAATCATGCAAACGACATACAGAAGTTGCGTTTACCTACTCAGTTTGTTGGCGCGTTGGTCCTCTTCGGGCAGATGCAAGTCTCTGAAGTCGATTTTCCAAAGAAGAGAATCGAGTTCCTGTTCATAGCGCCAGCCGCGATACAACGCTAGTGCAGCTAGAGCCAAAAGAGCTAGAGTACCTCCAGATGCTCCTAGGGCCCAAGCACCGACATGACCTGCGATATATCATATCTTAAATTATATCAACAACTAACGATATTCTATAATACACATTCAGGATCATATATTCAGGATCAGTCAAACATAGACATCCAAAGAAAACCGATCACTAAAAGAATTGCATTACCTGGTTCTGATTTTCATTTATCCGAGATTCAAATACAGAATACTATTTTAGGTTTCGCCTTAAACAGATGAGTTTTAAACAACAAATAGAAATATAAAATGAAAATACTCATTAGAACTAAAGTCAAATGTTAACAATGCCGTTTCCTACCTGACACTTTTCGTGTATTCAGGTATAATACAAGAAACAGTAGAAAGCAAATACTCAAAAAAGGAGACAAAAATATGTTCACATTATTTAAAAATTCATAATGTTATTATAATTACTAATGAAACTAATAAGTGAAACCTTCATAACGCTTTCTTTCAGTCATCTTAAAGATGGCTTCTAGGCAATGCATACTTTCATTTGAAAGATTTTTAAATTTCAATTCATATATATCGCACGCTTAATATTAAAGTGACTGCATTCAAGATGAGGCTTAATTCAATACAAAGTAATAATCCTTATTTAAATGCCATCTATGGCCATACGCTACGAACTATTAAAAAAAACTAATGTTTTCTTGCTCTTCCAAATTATGGGTCATTTAAACACTCACCAGTTTCATAGGCGCTACGTTACGCTTCATTCCAATATGCCTCAAAACAACATTTTTGAATTAGGCCAATTTAAAACAATTTAATACTTTAATGCGAATTATATATTGTTAATTTATTATAGAGTTAATATTTTATCATTTTGACAATGATACGCAAAACATTCAATATCATCATGTGCATAAAATTATATATTGGAACATCATTTATTAAATAACCCATTTGAATACAACATTTAATAATTGTAGTAACAATTTGTTTCTAAAAAGTTAAATGCTTGTCTCCTTTTCAACTTGCTACAAAGATCATTAGTCATTTCTTAATTAGCTGTCGTGCTCATTTCTTATGCCATTCATGTTCATGTTGCCATTCGAGCAAATCTGTTAACACTATTTTTTCTCGTATAATTATAATTCTTATTTCATCATATAATTTAATAGGATCATATAATAGGATAGGTATTACGTAAACATTTATCGAGCAATTTATATTAATTTGGTATAATTTGTTCTATTTTAGTTCTAATCAAATCAATCTATCGATAAAGTCCTTAAAAGCTCAGACAGACAGCTTTTTTATGTGATCTGTTTACTCAAAATCTTCTTAACGGATTTTTATACGGTTTTTACTATAAGGTGCAATTCTTGAGGAAAGTCTCGTTTAAAAGGATATTACAATTTTATGTAAGTCGCCGGCATAGCTAGTATTAGATAAATAATCATCAACAATCAAAATCACCAAAACAAATACCAAATTGTGCTATCTGCCATAATCGCTATTTAGATCAAGATTATTCAAGAAAATCTTTCATTAGTGTAAGCAATTTCATATTAGAGGACTTTATTAATAGCTTATATATGGAATAAATAAATTAAATTTTATTTAAAATAAATGTCGTAATAAGTTCCGAAATGGAAACATTTGCAGCACTGTTGGTAATAAACATTTCATTTCAATTTGTAAATAGAATATTGGACGGAGCCGGGATGGCATAAACTGGATTTGAGGGCAAGTTAAAGTATTAAATGGAAAAGGAGAGGACGTCTCTTTAGACCTTCATAAGGAAAATGTTGCGATATCGCTCGGGACCGGAAAGGAAATAAAATCAGGAACTTTTTGTTTTATTAAAAGTACTCGTAAAATGATATTTTTTACACAGGCTATTTTTAGATAAGTATATTACTTTGATAAACTTAAATTATGTAACACAATTCTTAATAATATATTTCACGTTTATGTCGATAGTACTATTTGACGGTGTTGTTAGCAAAACCGTTTTTATCTGTAATTGTGCAATATTATTTTGTAATTATATCAAATCTAACATCGTGGTAAACTATTACATCTTTTCCTTTCAACCCATGGTCGTCTAATCCTGGCCATAGATCTCTTTAAGGAGTTTTGTTTTTTAAGTTCATCTATCTTAGATATTACATCGTATATACTATGGTCTGGCATTACAGGTGGTACCATTAGGGTAACAAGTTTCTGCTCTCTATTCTCCGTATTTCGCAACCATGGTGATGCTTCCGCGCTCGCCCGCCCGCTCAGTACTGCTGTAAAACCATTAGCCAGCATATTCCCAATCTTAGAAAAACCATCGCGATAGCTTATGTATACATTCCTGTATTAGCTACATGATGTATCAAAAAATTATTTATTGCAAATGCAATGGAGATTAAAATAAGTGTAAACTGTAAACAAAAGTTTCTTGATTACTATCGTCGACGAGTTGTATCGCTTCTTCGTTAAACAAGTACGATTAATGTAATACATCTATTAAACTTAGCGCAATCTCAGTAGATGAAGGATATTTACATTCCGTTTAATAACATATGTGGTATCCAAATGCCACACAAATAATGCCAAATAAATATTGCATAAGTTACGGAAAATGTACCCGTGGCTGCATGTTAATTTAAAATATAAAATATATTAAATATATTTATGAAATTTTTTTTTTTAAATACATTTTGTGTAACCAGAAATTCCTATTTTCCAAACAAAACTCCATAGTACGAGTACGTATACGAAAATCACGCCCTTTCAAAATCCCTTTCTTGTTAAGTACCTAAAATAAATAATAATATTCGCCATTACATTTGAGTTTTATTTTGTACTTATATTACTTATGTACTCATACTGTGAAATCAACAAGTCGCATGTCACAATTATAATATTTTCGTAATAAAAACCTTCAAATTGCAGGGTCTTCGTTCAGGGCTATGAAAACGTTTCATGGAAAATATTTGTTTACTTAATATGGCCGTTACAAAGTTACTGTTGGCAAAGATCATAGTTTGTTTACAATTCATCTGTATATTGAGTTTATTTATTTAGAGTCAGTTTGTTATTTGGAGTGCGGAGTGCGTTCGAATTATATTTATTAAATAAATGATGTATTACATTTTGCTTTGTAGCTGTTACTTTGATTTTAAAATATGGAATATTTAGTATTAATACGGAGACCTTCCTTGTTTACTTTCAGACAGATTTATCTATAATAATGACTTACTTGACAGAAAGCTAGTTCTGTTGCGTAAAGTTTGCTAATTATCTTTCAATGATCATAATAGTTTTATAACTCATCATTATCTTATATATATAAATTCCCGTGTCATAATTTTAGTTACCATACTCTTCCGCAACGTCTTGACCGATTTTTATGAAATTTTATATGCATATTCAGTAGGTCTGATTCTGGTCTATTTTTTAGATAGACAAAAAAAAATAGACCAGAATCAGTTAATAATAGTTACTGGTAATACAGAAGGCAAAAGACCTAGAGGCCGCTCACCAACTAGGTGGTCTGACCAACTGCGCCAGTCCTGCACGTCGGCCAAATTTTATAAGTTAGCAACAATGGCCACCAACAGAAGCAGGTGGAAACGAATTATCCACTCGAGGATAATATCTAGCCAGGACCACGAGCTTCAGTAATGAAGTACGAATAGAGAGAGATTCACGCATTCATATTTGACCAATCTACAGAAAAGTTTAAATTAAGTGCTTATACGTAAAGCATATTAGAAAATTTATTTGTATGACAAAATGCCTGGATTTGAAAATCCTTTCAGCTTCGTGCAAGACTGCGGTTTAATAATGTGAAATTGAAAATATTTAAAAGATTGACCGCCGAGTTTCTTTCTGGTTCTTCTCGGTAAGAGCAACATTCCGAACCAGTTGTGCCTTTATTAATCATATTGATCCTTGACGATTCAAAAGTGCTTGAAAAAGCTGATTTTAATTTGATTTGACTTAAAAGATAATAATGTCTTTACACACGATTCTTGTATCCTTGTTTCGTACGTTACGTAGTGAATTCTCCTGTTTTGCAACTTTTTCCGAATAGTTCCTCATTGCTGAAGATCATGACCCTTTATTAAATTGTCAACTGCCTTTTACAACAATGAATAAATAAATATATATGCAGCTTAAGCCGTAATTATACCTATTTGGCAACAATCCATTATGAACAATGTTTCTCAGCTTAGTACACTAAAAAGCTTAAAGTATTTTGTCGTGTTTTGGCGTAGGGGGTAGATTGCTAAACACGGGGCATGTCTGGGCGGGGAGGTTGGGCGCCGCGGGTGTCGTGTGTGGCCGATGGCTCGCTGCTCCGTATTGCTTGTCACTTACACTCGCTACGACGCTTTTACTGCCCACCCCACTTACTCGCTTACAAACCTTGCACTTAATTCCACCCGACCTCCAGCCAAGTTTAGTTTTTTTACATTCGACAATATATTCCCAATTAATGGAGTAGTCAACTCGTTGTTTATTCTGTTACCTTTTTACACACTTTGCGCTCAAATAAATACAATTAAATCACAGGACACGACTACGTAAACACGTGTGTTCTTAATAAGTTCTTAATAGTGTTTGTTAATTGAAAAAGCGTCATAATTTTAACTATCTACACCCGTTCTTGAACGAATTTATATTCATTCCAACGAATATAGTATCGTAAAGAAAATCGGAACAAAACATCTTTAAGGGTGTTATTGAGGGTATTATTCTTATTACATCTTCTTAATTTCATTACCAATATGTATGTATCATTATGACAAATAAATAAATAATAATAGTTACTATTAAATAGTCAAGTTTTTTTTAATGATTTCTTTACTTACTGACACATTTTTCTCCACGAAACCCGCACGGTGGTTCTGATTGAGGTATCCTACCGCCAGGCCACTTCATATCTCGAATGAGCCGTAGTTCCTGTACAACATTATTAACAATTATTAAGGACTTGAGTATACTGTATTTGTAATATAGAAGCAAAAAAGTAGCGGTTTATTAATATCCCACTGCTGGGCATAGGACTCCTCTGTCCTTTTCTATATGGGAAGAAGGGTTGGAGGCAGTACCGACTTACCACAAAGGCACGTGGGGTCAGTTAGATAGCCGCTAGGTTATAGGGGGCCTATCGGCACCTACCTAGAATCATTAATGAGACCTACAACACTCTTTCAATATGCCTTGGTAGATTACACATAGCCCAGGAATTCTCCATAGTCATCACCATTCTATATGTCTAAACGATGTTTTCTTCCGATGTGTAAGAAATTGCAAATATCAATTAGGCACATAAGTTTTTATAGAAAACTCATGGATACCTGCCTGTTATCATGTATCAATAGAGACAAAAGTTACAAATAATGAATGCGATACGATTATTTCCAAGTTACTTATATCGAGTAATACTGTTAAAGGGTAAAGATAAAGTTCCATATTTAATTTAATTGAAATTCAGATAAATTTGATAAATACACCTAAAAAATAGTTAATAAGAACAAAATATAATCGTCGTTAAAATGGGAGCTGTTACAAATAGAAGTAAACGAAAGATAGAATTTCAACAATTCCGCAGAAAGTTTAATATCTCCGCTGAAGGTCTATTTGGAATTCCACTTATTGTACAAAAGAATGTTTATTTCAGGAGTGGAAAAATATTCTAAAGCCATAATACTATAATCCGCTGTAGCAAATACCATCGTAAAAAGCAATTGTCTGCTATTTCATTATTTTCAAGACGATTCTGATATTGATATTTACGAGTAACTACAGATTTAATGCAAATTGGTTGAGCAAACTTGGTAATTATAGTTTTTGTGAGTAGATAATTTCAGATAAACTTTTTGCATTGGTCTAGATTTTAAATTAAGTTATAGCAAAGCGATTTATTACTTTTAGCGGTCATAACCAACAGCCATGCCATATTTTCTTGCCTTCTTAAAGAGACAAATGCAAAAACTATAGTCGTAAATATAATTATGCCTTATATTGCCTGTTTTCTTATCTGAGGGAAATTTAGTTGTTACAGTTCCACTTGGAACTGTAACAACTAAATTGCATTCCACTTGCATACAAAAAAATTAACACAATTAATTAACGGATTTCTAACACTAGATAAATCTAACAATATAAAAAATCTTGTACTTTATATGGCTAATAACATTCAATTATGATTTAAAAATTATATATATTCGATAATAAAAGTTATAATAATGTTAAAATAACATGATTATCCCCTGAAATAATGATCCGAGTAGAACTCATAATCTAAGTAGAGGTATTGTCAATATTGTCTTTAAACAAATTTTTGAGTAAGTTCAGTCGGACAAGTTGAAAATTTCCTACGTAGTCTTATAATAAATAATAATATTGTCATACGAGCTTATTCCACTTTTACAAGAGGGCTTACTGTGCTGGGTTATAGAGAATTACGGGTTAATTCTATTACCAACCGGCGCGCTCTTATGCAGGACGGCGAGAGGATAGAGCCCCGGGGGGCGCGTTGGGTCCACGGATAAAAGCGTGTAATTCCCTTCGGCGTCGCCATTTTCGTCCATGTGTATCCAGTACCTGTTATCAGCGTAAAAACTAAGACCATTATTCAAAAGTTAGAAATGAAAAAGCTTTTTTTTATACATATATTTAGAAAAGAGAAAAATAATAAAAACCACATGTGTAAAGGCGGACTTATCCCTAAAAGGGATCTCTTCCAGTCAACCTTTGAGTAATAGAAAGAAAAGGACAAGAATTGAAGAAAGTTAGTACGAGTCGTATAGAGAAAAATAAGAAGTTAATATGAATTTAACTCTTTAATCTATTAATAAATTTTGGTAAAATAAATAAATGAAAAGATGCTACTAATATATTATTAAACCAAACCTAAGATAAATATTTTCTAGTCTGTAACTTAAATACTGAAAGGGAAGAGATTTGCGGATTGATACTGGTAAGTAAATCATTCCACAGCTTAAAACATTAAAAGCTAAATGATCTCTAAGTCAGTGAGGAGCATTTAGGGAAAGCAAGATGTAAGGTATTTATAGATCTTAGGACACTACATATAAATTTGGATGAAAAGTTATAAAAAAAAACTGAAGTAACAGCCTATTACAATACCACTGCTGAGCATCTCTCTTGTTCACTCTCTTCTTGGAAAGGAAAATTTGAGTGTATATCCATCACGATCCTCCAATGCGAATTTATAGGTTATGAATATCCCAGAAATTAATTAGTTTTTATCACGTTTTCCTTCACTGCAAAACGCTATCTATCATCACCATATATTTTTTAAGCACACAAATAGTATTTTAGTGCAGTAGCTATACAGTAGCTTAAAAAAATCCAAGCCTAAGAAGCTTAAAATAAAATTTCATGAATTTCATACATTCCCATCAAACATATTTGTATTTCAAGGCAATGTGTGAAATTTTAAGCTTTTTATTTTATCCTATTCTATATTACAACGGAAATGATATACTCAGTGGCTTCGTCTCATGGTTTTTACATAATAGACTCAAGAAATTGATAATTTATTTTGGAATGGAAAATGGAATGAGAATGACCGTAATTTTAATTCAAAATTTATTAACGCGATGACGTCACTACCAGCGAAGTTGGTTAGAATTCAGACAATAAGTAGTTAGTGATAAGTATGGAAATTACGTATGTACCTCAAAAGATAGGCATATGGCTAATGTTATTTTTTACTTACTCTCTTATTACAGTAGTATAATGATTTATTATTTTTACTTGAATTAGCTATTTATAGGAAATAAACAACAAAAAAATGTTTTTTGTGTCAAAAACTATAGATAGTAAGAACTAAAATCTACTTTTATAAAAAGTAAGCTGACTCACCACTTCGTTTGATTTAAATTAAATATTAAAAAAATAGCTCACAAAGCGTAACAGACAGGCATACAGGTAGTTTTTCACATTTATATTATTTGGTACGGATATGAATTAATGATTATTATCTAATTTTGTCTTATGATTTGTTCCTCTACGTTCATTTTTATATAATCTTACAGCGAAATGACGCTAATTTTTGTCGAAAGATTAGTAGGCATTGTTAATAAAATAATTATATTAAGCAGTCGTAAACATTAAACAAAAAATAACAGATGGGACATTACAAACATTTTGCAGATAAGCCAGGCCTCATCAAACAAATTTAAACCCAATTAGATATTATTATGTTAAACGAACGTGTTTTAATTCTGAAAATTAATATTTCCGCCCCATAAACACATTTTTAAGTAGAGCAAATATATATAGCGATATCCCATTACATTATTTTTTTTTGTTTTTACTCAATGATGTGTTTTACCGGTTTCCTAAAGTAAAATGGGATTTTTTTAACCTATATGTTAGCCCGGTGAATAAGCTTTAATTGTACCAAATATCATCAATATTCCTACAGCTGATTAGCCGTGAAAACGTAATTGACCGATATATAGATAGAAAGACAAATACAAAGGCGATAAGTAAAAATACAGACAGACAGACTTTCGCGCGTATAATGTTTTAGGGATTGGCTAAATTCACGTGACCTGCCTTAAAAACCTGTCTTAAATATTAAACCAAGTCATTGTTTTGGTTGATTTGCGGTTCTCTCACGTATGCCTTTGTAACCTTAAATAATATTACCAAGAAACCACGTGCACATAAAAATAATATCGATCACTTATATCCTAATATTTATTCTAAAGCTTTGTTTTCAAAAAATATTATTAAATATTGTTTTCAAAAAATAATTCAATCCTCAATGAATGAAGAATAATTGAAACGTATCAAAAAATTACCTTTTTGAAACTTCACACGTTTTTGAAACAAAGCCAAGTTGACGTTATCTTCACGTTTTTGCTTAGATAATGTATTAATATTAATTTACCCATAGCTACGATAAGATTGGAAAATGACTTGGGGATGCACAAAGTTAAGCATAATTAGTTTGATATGTAAGTAGTGGAAATCAGCTAAACAAATTGATAGCCAGTTGTATTTGCCGTAAATTTACTTCGTAAGGTCAATTAATTCCCCTACAAAAAAAGGAACTGAAGTTTTTAAGTTTTCTTAACCTTTTATTATCTCTACGCAGGATACGTCGGTTGCATTTCCTGGACAGTCTTCAAAACAACTGATCGTATCTTTCGATCTTCGTACTGAATGAACTAAATGTGCCAAAAAGCTTTTCGTATGATCGAGGAGATATTTAATGTTCGCCAGCGATTACCAAACAACAATTGTTCTCTACAAGTTATAGTAAAACCCGCTGTAACTTGAGGAGAACTTTTGACGAACTAATATAAACAGGCATTTTCGATTAAATTACAATACATTCATGAAGTACTCGCCAAAGAGATCTCATCGTGTATTATAGGGCCGCAAGTGACGCAATTGCACAGTAGGTAATTTATTCAACCGTCATAACCGTGACTCAAGCTATAATGTATCCATACATAGTGCATTATCTATGCTATATCAAGCTTTATGAAGACTAAGCCAATTGAGAATGTAACATAAGATATTTTTCGTTGCTGGTTATAGTAGTCCATAAACAAAAACTTTTTGTAAGAACTTTAACAAGTAAGAACTTTAACGTATAATATTGCTATACGCTACATGATAAATTTTTGTCTTTATTGACGTACCAGCTCGATTGTTTGGATTCATATGATTTGATTTCATTTTTTTTAGATCAATTGACTACAGGTTTTAGTAGTTTCTGTTGAGATCTATTGAACATGGTTTTTCGTTATTGGTTTTTCGACGTCTAATGAAAATGTAGTGTTGTTGAAACCGGGAAGCTCTCTATCTACCAGCTACCATCCTAGTTAACTTTATATGAATTTTATGGAACATAATTATTTATTTTATACACAATATTCTTTATAAATTAAAAAAATTATCAATATTATAAATTTATCTACTTGCCCCATTACGCTGTGGTATGTTGTATTGCGCATACGCACAGCTATTGCACGTCCGTCGCGGGCATTTTCTCCTGTACGCAACACATCTGCCAAGGCTCGTGCGTATACCCACACGGCGTCATGGAGCCACGCAGCTTCTACTGGAATCTGGACGAATGATAGCACTTTTCGATCTCACACCTTACTCAAAAATTACTGCACATTGATATTTAAGGATAGCAAATTGAAAATAATAGTTGTTTGTACCCACGACATCGTTCGGCTCAGCTTAAGCTTAAAATATTCTCATTATGACTATGTGGTTTTTTACTGTTACCTATGGAAAAATGAGTAGATTTTATCGTTTATGTAAGCTTCAATAGTAACAAAACCTGTCAATATAACTCTAGCGTATCAGCCAAAAAGGAGTCACAGATAGACAGACATTCAAATAGACACTAGCATTTAAATCAGAAACTCAGATAAGTATTTAAAAATATTGTATCTAGTTCAATACTTATTAATTTACGATTTCTTAGAAACAGACAACTAATAAAAAATCTTTACAAATAGCTATTCAATCCAATTTGGCTCGTAAACCCAATTCTAAAAAAGAATTTACAAATTACCCCTAAATATAAGATATTTGGTACAACAATCGATGGGTTATCGGAGAATATATTGAAAACATATTATCTTTAGTACTTCAGGCGAAATAAGGTCGTGAATAAAAATATTTTACTGCTCGAATAAGGTGGGCAGATACAAAGATTCAGATTTTGTTTGGCTATTAATAGTAGTTATGTCGCAGCTAGATTGATATGTTACCAGTAGAAATAGGAGATAGTGCGTCGAATAATGCTGCGTGTAGATGTGCGCTTAAATCACTATCCAATCTTGATTGTTAATCCTTTCTATGTGCACTATTGTTTTCTACATGCCATTTGATAAAAGAATTATAAGACACTATACGTAAGGTTTAAAAGCATTATAAATATACCGAAGTGAAAACTGCAGCAGGTATACTTACCACTTTACCGCCACCTAAAGCCAGTAAAGGATTTGTGAAGCTGAACGGTGGCAACTGTAGTTGTCTATTTACTTCCCTGGCAAATACAGGGTAGGAAGGTGCAGGAGAGGGCGCTACTGCAAGATAAGATCGGAACGCTTTTGGGATCTTTGGGCCAGGTTCTTTGCGTAATGGACCAGCGAGATATCGGATGGCCTCATCTGACTCGTACTTCTCAACATCCACTCCTATTGCTGCGTATTCCCCTGCAAGCAACGAGTAAATTTAGAGATATTTAACTAATTGATTACAGTAAATAAGCGCAATACATATATGAGATTTATTCAGTTTCGTGACGTTGTGAGATTTATGACATGAAACAACTATCTATCTTATAGGTGAGTGCCCTATATTTCACTGTTAAGATTAGAGATACTAGGTAAGTTTGAAATCGGAGCTTCAAAATTAAGTATGGTTTCTTTCAGGGACATTGTTGTTTGTAAATGTTGCAGGTACAATAAGGAGAGGCCACAGTAAAGCCTATGTAAAAGTCATGTTCCAAAATGGGAAAAGGGGTAGAATGGTGTAGACTGACTATCCGTGTGACTGCGACAGGCGTTCCTTATATAACTACAATACAATTCGGTATGGTGGTGTTTGATCTTACAAAAGAGTTTGTAAGAACTATCTTAAAAGTATTTATATTCTGATGTTTATTCTTGGTAAAAATTAGTCATTTTCCTATGAAATTATTTGAAATTATATACGGTTATATCTATAAAATAACATCGTATCGTTTGTTAGTCTTGTATTTTTCAACATAAAGTATAGTTTAGTATTAGTAGTAGATAAAGCCTCGTTCGTCTCTATCATATTTTCTGTCCAACTATTGAAACATTATTTTTTTAATTCTCTTGTACAATATTATTAGCGTATTTTTTGGGTTCACATATATTCTATGGCAAAAAGAAGCCAAAAGAGCTTCCAAACCTTAAGAAACCGACAGGAAATATGACGAAAAAAGGCAAAAAATTGCTCAAATTTCATAATAATTCAAGTAAGGTCTGATGGCAAGACAAAATACTTTTCTCTTGTCAGAAAAACGAAATAGAATCTTAGATATATTTTCACAATTATTCTGTTGATTAATAAGCTAATAAAATGTGCATTATATTTTACAAGTCATTCATAGATTTTATGGTGACCAATAAACTTTTCCACTTAAAATCATAGGATTATATTCTCCAAGATAACAAAAGGAATATTGTAGACAAAAATATCAGCCTCAGCTCGTCGAATTTATTTGTCCATACTTTTAACGCAAGAAATTGATACGACTACGTTGACCCGCCTACTCTTATTTCAATAGTTAATGGATTTATATTTTTTTCTGTAATTTGTTTTATTTTTCTCGTGTTTTTGGCTATAATTCAATAGCTCGGTAACGCTATAATAGGCGACTCACGAACACTTATATCGTAACATTTGCTTATCGGATAAGGATTATGGTCTCTCGAAAAGAACCAGAATTACATAGAGGGTTGGATTGGTCAAAGTCGCGTAAAAATAAAGAGTGATATTTCTAAGAAAGGTTTCTTTAAAAATAGTTGAATTAGTCTAATTATCTTAATAAAATACAATAATACGGTAATAAAAACAATTCTGTTAATCATCATTCATCATTTCCTAGATTTAAAATTAAGACTTGTGTAAAAAGATAATTCATGTATTAAAGTCTTACTTTACTTTACTTTAACGTTGATTAAGAGTAAACATAAGATAAATGTTGTATTTTATTGATATAGCGAAAAGACTTCTCAATTTTTTGATAGTGTAACCAAAATATTCTTCGTGGATTTTTATGCTGACTTACCCGAATCTAGAAGCTTCATTGCATCCAAAGCTTGCATCAGTCCTATATGGTCGTGGTAGTAACCTACTGATACATAAACTGAAAAGAAAATTTAAGATTAAAATACAATAATTTCAGTTGAAAAAAAGGTATATATTTATCATTTTTATTTTATTTATTTATTAAAAAATTTTCACTTCGAATCCTAAATTATTAAATAATTATTAAAGCTTAAGTACTTACTTCTAGTATCTTTGTACGTTTCACGTACAATATCTATGAATGGATTACGGGTAAAGTTTTCTGGTATATCACCATAATAATATGGCTGTCTGTACACTTGCACTGTGCGGATTGATATTTTCTTCTCGTTAGCAGCGGTAATTATGGCGAATGCAAGTCTTGAAAAATCATGATTTTGTGCTTTTAAGTAGACCACAGCTATCTGTGTATTAAATTGAGAAGATATAAACTTAACAACTTAATGTTTATTATGACTAAATAAATAATAGAAAGCATCAGTCTTTGCTTATCAATCACGAACTCCTTTTTAAATAAGTAATAATTTGGAGATGTGCGTTCATAGTAGCCGTGTGGTATCTGGTTAAATAGAATAGACCACCCTCATTTCTTACTTAGGTGTCGTAAAAGGCGACTAAGGTAAGTCGACCCGCCGTATGGTATCCGGCCGAGTAGAATGGACCAACCTCATTTCTTACCAAGGTGTCGTAAAAGGCGACTAAGGTAAGTTGATCCACCGTGAGGTACCCGGTTTAGTAGAATAGACCACCCTCTTTCTTACCTAGGTATCGTAAAATACGACTAAGGTATGTTGACGTCACTTAGATCGGGATAAGGGTAGGGAACATATCATTTAATGATAAAAACGGTGCTATGAATTCCGTAATAAGATGAAGTCTTCTACTACCGTTTGCCAATATTACTTTTATTCTTTCGCCTACAATCTTCATTGTCTATAGTAGTATAGATGTAATAGATTTATATATGAACGCAGATTAAGTTGTGACAATAGAACGCTTCGACCGAAATTAGTTATTCTCAACATAAAAATTAATCACATATAAATAAGAAATATTACTGCGATTAAAGACAAATGTGGTTCTCGGACCATCCTTATTGTCGCTTTAAATTGAAAAAGTTGTGAATCAAACTTTGTAAGAAAAAAAAATAAGTAAAAAAGATATAAAGAAGGAGGCCATATAAAATGTTTACATGCATGAAATTGAAATGCGTGAGCACGGCCACCACGGAGCGTGAGATATCGATATCGGAAGGGCGGGTTCGGGCGAACGTTGGATATATGCGCTTGTTGGAACTGGCCACGTCTCTGCAGTACTGAAACAAGTGTGACCATTAAAATATATCTTTATGCAAATTTATATAAATTTAAAAAAAGCCGTAAAACCCGACTCAGGTAAGTTGACGTCAGGCAGGCGGCCGGTCGTAAAATACCTAGCCAAATCATCCCACTTAAGTGGGATAAGGGCAGGAGAGTGATGAATAATCTGTAATAGCGTTACTGCTGAGGTCACCACTAAAATCATGCCACAGCTTGAAACCAAAAATTTAGTTCTTAATAGCTTGTATATTTTTATTTTCAATATGTAAGCTTTCGTCCCAAACTGTTTACTTCTTAAGATTTATCGTTAAAAAATACACAAATCTAGAAAAATGTAGAATAAATATATCTTACATTCGATAAGTGTTAAATTTCCTCCTTTGATGTGTATTAATGTAATAACTTACATAGCTAATCATAGGTAAATTGAAGGCAGCCGCCATGCGACCCTCGTGAACGCATGTCTCCTGTGGGCCGATAAACGCGGAGACGTTAGCTGCCCACAATGCAGCCACCTATTGTAAGAATAACAAACACTAATCAACATAGTCAAAAAGTTCCTATTATATGTAAATCGAAATTTTTTTGAAAAATAATTTCTAGATTTAGGCAGTACTTTGCTGAGGTCCATAATACAAAAGCAATTATATCTTTGCGATTGAGTCTTGATGATGATGACAGAAGCATCATCACTTGATGATGCTTCTGTTACGAAACTAAACAATTGTTGAGATTGTGTTAGTGAATGTGTGCAGTGCTAGTAGTATAGAACGGTATTGGTGATGCTGGTTTTAGCGCATGCGGTTCACGAATTCTGCATGCATCAGGTTTACACGGATAGTACACTCTACTTTTAGCAATACATAGATATTCTCTAAAATCTAAAATAGTACTATCACTACTTTCAAGAATAATTTATCTGAATATCTTGGAAATTTATACTCAACTTTGGAAAACAGAAATATTTATATTAATTCGCAACATGTCATTGCCATTATCATTAAATACACCACGTTACGTTTAAAGAATACATCTGAAAAATTAATCTTGTTTACCAACCAAAGAGTTGGCCATTTAAGATTAAATCACCGTGCCCCTCAAATCGACTAGGGTCCAGTTTAGTTATTAATTAAAAGTGACTTATTTAAATCTCGTTCCGTTTTGATAACTAGAATTTATCGGGCAATGTGACAAACGAATTAAGTTGATTTCTTATATCATGGGAATTTGCAAGTAAATTGTATGAATTTTTATTTTGTCAAGATATTTACTTATTATTCAACAGTAGGTAACATTGTTTGTTTTTTGATATTCTCCATAAAAAGATTTGAATGAATAAATTGAGATGAATAAATTTTTACTAATATCTATTTTATTAATGTTATTAACTAGTGGTAATAGTCCAAAAGTAATAATAAAATTATTTTGCTTTATTCTGCGAAGAAGTAAAATAGACAATATATATAATGCTAAATGTAGAGTGGACAATCGGTTATCATACTTGATACATGCAGGATTGGTAAAAACACATGCACAAACCTCCACCTCCGCCACCACAATACACAAGCACTATATACGTTCATATCACAAACTAAACAATCGTTTCGCCCCGCAACTGAAGCATCATCAGGAGATAGACTCCACGACGCGATTTTGCTTTGTATTATGGATCTCCGCAAAGTCACGCCTAATTCTATAAATTAATTTCCTAATAGTCTTTAAATTACACCGCAATACCGAAAGTTTCATATTTTTAGCGAGAGTTTAATAAATATTATTTAAATATCCTGTTCGTTAGTCTTTCCCGTAATTCCTGAGTAAAAAAACATATTATGAACTAAATAAACAATGAGTATTTCGAGACATTGTCAACATAAACGTACTGTTGTAGAAATATATTTTGTACATAAACAATTCTTGCATTTTCTTACATTTCAGCAATTATGTTGGGTGATATATTGTTACTTGTGTCAGTTTTTGTGTGCCAGTGAAATATATTGCCATTAAAGTCAGAGAATGAAGTTTACTGTAGAGAAAATTAAATTGCGTCTTGAAAACAGTTAATTTACAATAAAAGATTTGCTACTGCAAAAAATACTTTAGTAAGATGCCAGCTCTTAGATCAAAATATAACGGTATTTCTTGTGTACCAAAGATGTCACATTTTACTGACTTATAAATTGTAATATGCATATAAAATTTTAATTTTACTGGAACCTCATTTTAAGATATGTGTAGGTAGCATTTTAAATATAATATAAACTATTACTACTAATAATAATATTTTTACATTATGCAAAAGAACTACTGCGTCCGATAATTCTATTGATTCTTCAGTAAAATACGAGTTACAATAATTATACTAGCAATTAGTTATTACAGAAAACAAAAACGCGAATCTGTATTGTAAAAAGTTTTTACGAGGAAACAATCAAATCAAGGAAATTATCATTTCTATCCATGGCTAAAGAAACTAGCAATGGTTTAAAATGACGAGAACTCTTGCCGAGAAGCACCAGTAAGAAATTCCGCGGCTGCTGTGTGTATATTTGAACAACAAAAAGATACGTTGGTAGAAAAGATACAAAAGATGGCTCGCTACTCGAGTCGAAGCTTTTCTATCCTGTATAATTTATTAATTTTTAATTATCATCCATTCCGGAGAATCTGTACAATGATTTTTTTAAGAGATATATATACCTAAGACTATTTTAGAAAATGATTCTAGTAGTTTGGTACAAAAGACTAATACATAACCCATACCCCATCAGCATATATATGAAGATGGAAAAATTATGAAAGAAGCAATAAGTGTCCGGTGTATCAACAAATACACTTAAAACTTTTTCTTTTATATTTTTTACGTGTTTTAATACTTCATTAATTTCATAGCGACATTTCAATTAATTGTTTATCTCCAAGATGTTATTTTAATAATTCCATCTTAAATTGAAGCTTTATGAATGTTTCCCACTCACAGAAACACCCAAAAATACGCAGTAATAAATAAATTTACATTCCCATTAACAGAAAGACACGCCGGATTGTGCTCCGTGGGTGGTCCTAATTTATTTTCCTTTTCATTACAAATATTTTCTTGACCTTCCGTTAGCAGTTTTTCAATGTATCCTTACTAAGTAGCGTTTACGAAGAAGTTTTATAAAGTAACACTATCGCACGCTACCGGTGCATTGTATGATAATGTGACACATTATTGTTAGTAGCAGCGGGCGAGTCAAATGCAGGTTATCAGAAACTGAATTTAATTAAGCATATTTTGATGACTCAAGACTTTGTATACTTTATAACTTTTTTTATGGACTTCTCCTTATATATAAAAGTAAGTGATGACGTAGTCAACACGGAGATTTAGACTGACGTAGGTTGTTTCTAGATTATATTATAGCAGGATGCTATATTAACACGCAAAGTAGATTTGCGGTGTATGAAAGAAATTGAGACTTTATATCTGTATTAAATTATGAAATTTAGTCCTTGGGTGCTCTAGCAGCCATCACGCTACTGTATCCAGACAATGATCATTCGATCGTTCGATCAATGAGTGAAGGATACGTTATGTATTGAACTTAATGGACGCTAGGATTGAAACTTATATCCACTACGCTGCTCCAATGCCCATTAGCAGGTTACCGGGTTTTGTATCCAGACCCGGATTTTCGTAAAAGCTAACTAGGCTCCGGAAGATATTCATATATACACCTCTATATACAATTAACGATGTTTTTTATTTAAAAAATGAGGCATGAAAAACTCTCATAAGTGGAATAAGCCATTCCACTCATGAGAGTGGCTCTTTTTATCTAAATGCGGATTTGCCTTTATTCCAGGAATTCTTTGGGTTAATCCAGGTTTTCGCAAATGTTTTCCTTCATCGTAAACGATGATTAATTTGCGATATCAATAAAGTTTTAATGTCACCCAGGATTTAAACCAAATATTAGACAAAAATTAAACTCACAATACGGGCGCAAGATGTTAATTATTTAGTCAGTCTTTTAATGGCTGATATTAGTAGGTCATTGCATATGCAGGAATAACATATGGATAAATTATTCTCGATGTACGCTGTCGTGTGTAGGTTGAAGTGAAACGAATGACTATCCAAATACGAAACATACTGTCAATACTAAGTCGGCTTTCTGTCTGTACAAAAATACAATAAGCACATACATTGATACGCAAAACGAATAGCCATAATAAGTGAACCAGTAAATTCGGGGTTTATTGTTCGACTTTAAGTTAACATTAGCATATATTTGTAAAGTTAATTATCCCTAAAACGTTAAAAAGTAAGTCCAATATTTAGTTACACTTCTTTCTTTTTCTTTCAGCTAGACTAAAGTCATTGTGATTCTCAGCTAGAAAATAATGTAAAGGCGGTTGATCTGTACAGTCAGATCTGATTACACTTTAAGATAAACAAAGGCTGGCATTAGGAGGATACGCTATTTAAAAGTCCACCCTTAGTATGGCTGGTCGGCCAGACGTTAGGACAAAAACGAGCCCGCTGCTAGCAATTACAGAGTTAAGGGAAGCAAAGTGTGATCTGTAAGAGCTCGACCTCAATTAATCTGCCTGCAAGTATCTTATGTGAATTAATAGTTACATAGAGTTTTTTTACTTAATATATTGCAAAGGAAGCCGAGGACTCACGCCTCAAGCCTGAGGCGTGAGTTTTATAAGTATATCACAATATATCACGGGCTGCAATAGTAGTACAACTCAAAAATCATGCTGTGGGAAAAATGGGTTTACAGTTGCTAAGGACAATGCATAAGAAATGCATCATCAGCAGTCAGGGAACGATCCGGAAGAATATTCAGTATCTCTCAATTATTATCTAGAATCTGAATGATAAAAACCTACATATCCTTATCCTTACATTACCTTATCTATAAAGATATCCTGGCATTTGCTACAGAATTCATAATATGTGGAACCTACAAGTCCGAGTCAGCGCAGCGAATTTAAGCTCGAATCCTATCCTTTGGAGACTTTCTCCAGTATTTGGATAGTTTTGAGCAACTACTTTTTACATGTAGCTTAGATTAATATAAAAAATATATTCCTTACCTATCGCGGTAACTGCATCGGAAGACGGAACGGGAAGGGTTCGATTTACGAACATAGATAAATTCATAAATCGAACCCAAACCCTTCTCGTATAAAGGCAATTTATAGTAAAATGAGTGTTTATAGATAAGTGATTTGCCGTTGGAGATTGTATTCACTTAGACAGTATTACGAAAAGGAGTGACTTCAACGTAACGTCATAGTTTTTACGCCTTAACGTTGTTAAATTGTACTCTTTCTTGTTTCTGTATTGGAAAAGCCAATAGTAAAATCGCGGTATCCAAAGAATAAAGTCACATGTGACATGTATAAAAATAGGAAATGTGACTTTATTCTTCGGATAAGACGAAATGATATCTATTCTAATATATAAAGCTGAAGAGTTTGTTTGTTTTGTTTGATTATTTGATTGTTTGAACGCCATAATTTTGATTTGAAAAATTCTTTGAGTGTAAGATAAGGAATGCTATAGGCTTCAACATCACGCTAAGATGAGAGGAGCAGCAATAAAAAATATTACGAAAACGGCAAAATTTCAAGCTTTCCTTGCGTGCGCTAAGCAAACGGTGAAAGTTATAAAAAAATAATGTATTACAAAATTGTTCCCGTCTTAAAGTTAAGTTTAAAAGTCCGCGACAACATATGTCTAGCTTTTAAGGTTAACCCACTTTAACCATTTTTATGGTTATCAAAATATTATATTACGGTTTTATTCGTTCCATGCGGGCGGAGCCGCTGGCGATTGCTAGTAAAATACGAGACATGTTATCTCCTCAAAAAGGCTATTGGTGATGCATTGTATACCTCAGAAAGGATTACAACACCAATAGGTATTAAATAGGGTTGCCATAAGAACTTTGCGCATCGATTCGGTAATAATTTTATCTTTCATAATAAGAGAATTCTTAACCTTCGTGAATCATCGAGATAGCAACTTTCAAGTACTGACCTTGCTTGTCATGGATATTACGTGAACGGCGAAATGTCAGTTTTAATTCAATTAACAGCTGGATAAATTTTTGAATCAAGTCCGAAATATAGTTTCGTTTCGTTTATAGTTTCGTTTATAGTTGAAAACTGATGTAGTAAATGTAAATAGTACGTATAATTTGCTTTTATGGTCTTAAAAACAAATGTTATTTCATTAAAAACAAATACCTTTCTAACCTAATTATACTTATCCTCAACGTATGATTCATTTTCTGCTTTTGCACAAACTTTCGGCACGTTCATTCATTCATTATATAAAATTGACCAATCAAAAACATATAACGAATCACGAATGTAACATATAACATATTCACGTTTACTTTATATTTATTGCTGTTTCCTTTAATTATTATGAAATTATCGAATATGAAAAATATAATTAAGTAGTAACTCGATAAATTTTCTTTTTGATGAACAATCTTTGATCAATGATCAATGACCTTTTTTAGGTCTGAAGAAAATTGACATGCATATAATTTTTTGACAGTTAACTGAGCCGTTTGGGCAGGCAGGCAGTGATCCTGCCTTCAGCACCGTAGATCGTAGGTTCGATTGCCGCCGAGGACTAACATTTACTAAAAACATTTTGTGGTTCTTTGAGTCTTGGTGTGAATGTATTTAAATATGTATTTAAAAATTATATGAGTATAAAACACATTTAACAGTTGTCTGTCACCCATAACACAAGTATTAGTTACTTATTTTGGAGACGGATGATCGTGTGTGTAATTGACCAATATACTTATTATATTGTATAATAAATATATAAATATAATATAACATATAACTACATTTGTAGTACATTATATGTCAAATGTTAAACACGAACATATACTAACGACTTCAAATTGCATTGCACAAGTTCAGCGAAGTAAGACATCAGGGTAACTAAATAACTCGATCAGTAAGTCACATGTCTGTAGTTCATTGACATTTGCACTCGTATTTATAAATACCTACACGTTGCCTTGTGACTGTTATATTAGAAGCCGACGAGTTATGTTATCTCATTCATCTACGTCCCACGTGTTTAGTAAATCATTTATTCCATAAATACAATGGCGCTATGTTTTCTAGCCTACAAGATAGGCCATTAATGATCTACCGATAAACGAATAAAAGAAAAAAAGTAAAGTAACGGCCTGTTACCGGATGAGGCCTATGCCCAGATGTGGCGTAGCCCAGAGCTCCACAGGCCTCTTTCCCTTTTCTTGGAGCTAAGACCCACTATACATTATCAACATTTCAAAAATGACCGTGTTTATTAACAAAAAAATCTCCATTCTATTTAAAAAAGGAATGAATATATAATATAGTATAATACTATATTTTATAATAACATATTCATAATATAAATTCCGATTTCAAAAATATTATACGTGAATGTTTTAATGGCATATATAACTCTAATTTAAGTAAAAGTATAAAATTGAAAAGGGTATTTGAATTTATGCGCCTTATCCTTGATTGGGGGTATATATTACAATATGACATATCGTTACACGTTTAAAAATCTGTCAGTATAACCATAATAAAATTAATAATAGTTTCTTATTTTTATTGTTTATTACGAACTTATTTATTTTAACTGATGAAAAATCTCTATGCTAATGATGTGACAACATGTGCTATAAATGTTTATTAAAAAAAGGTACCCTCCATCGTATATGCCGTTATCGAGAAGTGTGATTAAAAGATTAAATATTAGTTGACAAAATCCTTATAACGGCTTTTTAAATGACATCATAGCGTTACGGTGTAACACATTTGATACTTTAAACTTACGAGTAGGTAATAGAATCGGGACCTTAACACCAGAATGTGTAATATTAATACAAATCGATAAATACAGATGTAATTGAATTTGAATTAAAAAAAGCAATATTTTCAATTGCTATTCCATTAACATAATCGCAAAAATTATAACTAAACCATATAAATATGATGATTATATCCTTACAACGTTGTTAATTTTTTCTAGGCCCTTTAATTCTCACTCGAATAACCAAAGACGCCCTTTGCTGCGTCCTGACAGCAATAACTAATACCATAAAAAAGTATTATTTATATAATGTAGTATATCATTGTCTATATATAAATACCTGTCGGATAGATACTTCTTCTTGGCCATAGGTCTCAGCAATGACGAAATCTAATGAATGCCCCATAGGTCCAAGGAGCTTTTCGTTTACTTCATCTACTGCCATCGAAATTGCCCCTGTTGATATCCAAGTCGTATTATAAGCAGTTCCATGCACATTTGATTATCGTTGTTATTAATCCGCAGTTGAATTGAAATTGAAATGACGTATGTTCTATAAATCTACACACTTTTTACTGTAAAGTGTAAATATATACAAATCCTTTCATATCATATTAATTATATAGTGTTACGAACTGATGGGTTATGTTTTGTTCAAAGCTGCTAAGCCGCTATAAAGTCTACCATTTACAGCTATAGACGTAAGAATAGGTAATTTACTATATCATATTTTAATTTTATAATTTAGCAAACACTAAGAACTAGAACTAATACGAATGATATAAGATCAGTATGCAAGGGCACATACATGATAATCTGGAAAAATACACACAGGTGTATGCTTGCAATAAATGTCGCATCGTTCTATAAATCTAATCTAATACAGTCAGATAATCAAAGTTTAAACCCACAATTGGTATGCTGAACATAATTCAAAATTTCCCCTGAGGTAAGAAGTTTTATCAACAAAGTTTTGCATTTCCGAAAATAGTATGATTAATTTACTTGCTGCTTGTTTATCTGTTCCTGGTTATAAACCACGCGCTCTAATCTCAAGACGGCCGAGCTCAGAAATATTTAATATAGGAGGAAATTGCTTAAAGGAAAATAAGAAAAAATAATATTTATTTATGAAAATATTTTAAAAAAAAAGTGATCATTTATACATTGACGATAGAACTCAGCGGTACTCACCGTTATTCAAAAGAGATTGTAGCCTGGCTATCTACTTCACTTCTGAGATGGCTTTTTTCACTAACTGTTATTCAGTTCATTCAGTCATTACTTAAAAAATACATAACAAAAATTGCGACTTAAATCTGACTAAAGTACAATATGATAAAATATAACTAACATCTTAAAACATTGTTGTACCTGAAATGACTCTCCCAGGTCTTTGGTAGCTATAATCACCGGGTCGCCGTTGTGATCCTGTGAGGTACCCCAGTATGAATTTTTCTCCCCGAGATGTATTTAGGGCTGCGATCAGTATACACCAACACCCTTGCCACTGTGAACATAATATTTATGTTTTATTTTAAGGCGCAATTTGGTCAAAAGGAAAAAAACTGTGTGCTGTATTTGTTCTTTAAATACTCTATCTAATCTCAAACAAAAAAAAAGAAAGTCTCGTAAGTATAAAGGTTAAGTCTCGTTTTATGCTTCTAAAGAAGTATCAAAAAACTATACTTCTAGACAAGCATTAAACAAGACAAGTTGTAATTTAATTTAAGATAGTCTCGTCCATACTGTTTCGAGACACGTGCGATGAACATTTTTCCAATTTCGCTACCATAAATTGCTGTGAAGTGCAGATTGCTTGAACACTCTCTTGAACTATGAGAGATTGAGTAGTTATTATAGCCTTTTTAAGTTGATCTGTTGTAAAATCAAGATATTCTTCAAGATCAAGATTGATTTATTTAAATTAAACGCCGTTTTTCGAATCTTTATGGAATAGAATAAGACTGCATTAAGATGACTAAATATGCCTAAAAATATTTTTTTGAGGAAAATTAATAAAAGTCATGTGCACTCCATTTTTGCTATTATGGCTACAAATGTAAATAATGATTTGCTTTGGTATGAAAGTTTCTGAAAGATAACGTGATTTATTATATATATGTTGATAGTGTACCGACAAAAACTTTGTGATAAACGACATGACAAGGAAAGTTCGTTTTTTTTGCGTCTAGTTCCAAATATTTTCTAAGTATTTTCTGGATTTTATCCAGTCAAATTTATGTTATATTTAGATATAAATATATTTAATAAGCATGTTTCTATTTCAAACACATTTAAACTAAGTATACGACGGGTCTTATGACTTAACTTTAGAGGTATTCGGTATTACATATAGTTTCTGAGACCTATCGCCATTTCATCCTGCTAAATGCTAAATTCTTTTCTTTTCGTTCTGACGAAGTGAACCAAGGTACCGGAAATCAGACAAATTTCCCATTTAAGCTAAGAGGAGAGAATTTGTAAGTTCCACTAAAATTGCAGTACATGTGTACAGTTTTAGTACTACTAATTTTTGAATAACTATCTCTAATTGCACGAGCCATTTCACCAATCTTCTGATGCAGGTGCTTTTTCTACAAGTACGATGTCATCGGCGAATAGCATCCAACAAGGAGTCTCCCCTTGAATTTACAGCAGTGTATAAGTTCGTCGTTTGAAAATATATTTTTTGTTTCATTCTAAAATACATTGCTTGTCTCATCTCCTGACCTGACAGACTACAGAACAAACAGATTGATTAAAAAAAATTAGAGTGCCGAATGCCTACTCGTTAGATTTGTGAACTGTTTAGATTTCGTAATGTTGATTATTTTCGCTTTAACATATAGATTGTAAATCACATATCGTATGTGATAATATATTGGAACATATTGCCGCTAGGCTACATAAAAAAATATGCTAATTAGTCGTGTATCTTGGAAGTAGTTAATTAATGAAAGTGCGATATTTGGAACAGTGTCAGTTCGCTAGATGGAGGACATTTTGTATCGTAGGTATATTGATAAAAATAACACAAGAGAGAGATATTTATGTAACTATGACCGGGTTAATTCAACATGTTTCATAAATAGGGTAGGTATATGTTTACGGTGAAGTATGGGATTGCGCCGATCATAACGAGCTACAAGGGTGAAAAAGATATTGAGTTTTCAAAAAAATATCAAACTGTCTTTATACCAATACCAAGGTTAAGTTTATTCAGGGGTCGAAGCGCATGTGTTTCTTTCCAGAATAGACTCAAGCTGGAGTTTCGGACAACTTATATTTATAAATTCCTTACAATTAGCATATCTTAGTTGCCTTATAATAATTTTTTTTTTCATACGTTTCTTCCATCTACATACATAATAGATTATGCCCTATTACTATTACAATTAAGACCTTCTGTCTCCATGGAGAAAATGATTGGAGCTATAATCATCTAAACTGCTCAAATTATATTTAGCAAGTTATACACATATTCCGGATATTCTTTAGAGAAATGCAGATTTTATCGCTGTGTACAATAATTTTCAATACTTTTAATGAATTTTTAATATCAATTATATAACGTATAAAAGCGTTTATGTAATTCCCTCGGCGTCGCCATTTTCATCCATCTATTCACAGTAGTATCATCAGCGAAAAAATAAGCCCACTAATCAAAAATCGCTTTAATTCGCGCGAATAAATTTGTGGGTTTCACTAGTAAACATTTGATTTTAAACAAGCTAAGCTACATTAGTCAAACAACCTCAGTTAATGTGAATTCGTATTATTGTTTATAGAAGGAGATAGCACCAGACCAAATCAGAGATTTGTACACCCTCATTCCACCACCAACATTATGGAGTGTTTGAACAGTGGGATTGATATTTACCCGTTAACTCCTACCGCTTGCTCCTAATATATTATCAGACTTTTCTTGTGATTTAACGTGCGTAAACTTTATTAAGTTTTAACTGATTTTAGAGCTAAAAATATATTTGAATAACAACACCCAATACATAGCGAGATAAAACTTTAAAGGTCACAAATATGTTATGTTAATCGTATTAGAGATTGGATCTAAGGCAAAGATTAGGCATACACATACCATATTATTTTTTTTAATCGGCCTTAAACCATCCCTAAGCTGGGCAAAGGTCTTTTCTCTCTTTTAAAACAATGACACATCACGCTGCTGAACGTGGATTGTTGTTACCAATTTATGTACCCACATATCAATAGAACTCTTTTGACATATTTGTAGGTAAAAACTGTGATAGTCCAGCGGTGCGAACGTGTGACTCCTTCGAGAGAATCAGGGACTCAAAGCCAGGGCCAATGAGTTTTTATATTAAAACTTATGTGTCTAATTAATAATTACAATTTATCTCACGCTTTTTGGTGAAGGAAAACATCGTAAGGAAAGCTACATTTTTTCAAGAAATATTTAAAATGAGGATATGTGTAAGTCTTATCTCCAAAAAGAAAGCGCACATCTGTGCCCAGCGGTTGTATAGATACATGTCGTTACATAGTTACCGAATTAAGTACTCCACTACCCAATTCAGTATTATACACGCACTAACCTGGCTTATAGAATTATCTTAAAATAAAATAAGAATAATAAACACCAAACATATTAAATGACCATCAAAGTTAAAACTACAACCCAATGAAAAATGAAGTTTATTCAAGAAAAGAGTTATCGTGTTTACTATCCATAAATATTTTACGAAACATCTTGATTGATTAGATATGAAATTTAAATATAACATAAATTGTATATTACATTTACATATTAATAAATTATATTATGGTGGTTTTGAAACTGCTATAAGTGATTGATTTGTTACTTAGAAACAGATGTGGCGGTCTTTTACGAAATTTGATCTCCCGGTAGAAAATTGTTGATACAATAATTATTATTTATCTTGTTCTAGGTATTAATTCATAATTATATTGATTTGTAGTACTCAGAAACATTCGGCCACTTAATAATTCGAAAAGCGCCTTTGAGTATTTCTGGTGCCTTTAGTTTGAATTTATATCTTTTCCTTGAAACACAAGCCTTAAAAGTGACAAATCTCTTTTCAAGAATTGAACCACATTTCGACCATACCATTTTTCGCTTACTATACCATTTCTTTTCAAAACCTTTGCCGTGTGGTATCCGGCTGAGTAGAATAGACCACACTCTTTCATACAGATGATGTCGCAAAATACGACTATGGTAAGGACATAAGACAACATGTTTATAACATGTTGTGCCGACCCCACTTAGAGTGCGATAAGAGCAGGAGGATGATGATGCTTTTCAGAACCAATTAAATTATTTTATAAGTATGATACAGAAAGCTTATACAGATAGCCTACAATACGAGTGAGGTTTCCATGAATTATAAGAATATAGCTAATCTTGACCTTGTAAGAGATAGTAATGACAAAATATAATTATCTATAAGAATTATATTTAGTAAAGAATAAGCGCCGAGTTTCTTGATGGCTGTTCTCGGAAAACTTTCCGAACCAGAAGTAAAATATACGACAAATATAAACTTGTTTACATAAAGAATAATTTGAATTTGAATATGCGTTACCTAATAGTGTTTGGTTTGTATTTAAAAAAAATTCATAAGTACTTTAAACCTTTATTTGGACTTTAATAATACAGAATTAAAAGGGAAAATGAAACCCTCATCATTTTTGCCTTTCCGTATGTCAGCCAGAAACATTTATTTAGAGACAATGTACTAGTGAAATCTGTCTTTTATAAGTCGTTTCAGACAGTATTGTAAAATTAAAAACAAATATAAATTTAATATACTCATTCTATATTAATCTAAGTATTACATATCAAAAATTCATATTTTTCTTACCTTCAATAAAATAAATATTAGGTGTACTATGTTTTTAAATATATGTAAAGCTAATTTGAGATTAAGTATCTAAGAACTCATTTACTTGAACCAGTGCATAATAATCACTACATAGTATAAGACAAAGTCACATTCTTTGTTTGTCCATATATCCCTATGTATGCTTAAATCTTTAAAACTACGCAACAGATTTTTATGCGGTTTTTTTTTAATAGATAGAGTGATTCAAGAAGAAGGTTTGTATGTATAATAACATTCAATACCGAGTGGAGAAATACTGTAATTTTTGAGGTTTCTAATGTGATGTCGTAAATAATTACCTTTTTTTCCACTTACATTGCAAACGCAGGTTAAACCCTACGAGATTTATCATAATGATGTACTAAGTTTTGTACACCTTGAAAACAGAAAAGTCTACAGAAAAGTCCGCCATGGTATATGTATATCTCTTATGGATAACCCACAATAGCATTTTTTGTCATTTACTTTTTACGAAAAATAACGCCTTATGTTCAAAGCAATTTTAATACAATACAGCATTAATCCTTATCCAAATAAGTACCTTAAATAAATTGTTGATTTAATATGGATCAATATGGCCTTTTACAGCAAGTAATTTAAGTGAACATTTTCGGAGATATTACAGATTTTAAATGCCGTGAGGAGGCTGCGCTTCGCCCTGTAGCACTTCGAATTTAGCAGCTATATGTCGCTCTTTCAAGAGTTTGTTTAATGACAAGGAAGCTGTGAATGTTGTAAATAAAGACATTCTGTAATTAATTGTAAAAATAAAATTCATAGAGGAAAAATGTAAAAAAAAATAAGTAAATATGTAGTATATGATTTAAGATACTCCAAAGATAGCAAGAAATCTTCCTAGTATAGGGAGAGGGGAATTGTTTTTTCTCCAAATTTAACGCTTGCGGGCCACGGGCAGTAATGAATAAATCAAAACTACTGGATCAATTATAATCATTTTTTTTCACTGAGTGACATGGCCTATATATTTTGTACCCGTGCGAAGCAGGGGCAGACCGCTAGTTATATACATAATAAACGAATGGCTGATTACGTACACAGATGACCATAGCCAATTTTGTATTAGTAGCAATACAAACAACGATGAGAGAATCCTTATATAGTATATAATCCTACACAATCCTCGATTGATGTGTTCAACATATTTACTCTGAGCAAGAGACGTTTTATTTGTACTGATATCTTTGAAGGCTGCTTATTGAATTGTGTATAGCGAATTATTTGACTTCTATTTATAAGCAACATTGAACTAAGAAAAAAATATTTTTTCCTCTTTTGTTATCGTGAACTTGGAGGGCTGTCTTGTTGTTTTCTAATAATCGAAGAGGTTATGAGTTAATGCAATAGATAGTGCCGCCGTATGACTACGGCATTGACATAGTTGCTGTCGCTGCGTCAACGCACGGAAAACGCTGTGGGTACTCAGTGCATTCGCCTGTTTATTCGTCATTTGCGAATCGTGCTGTTATCTATTAAAATACCAATAATCATCGCTTGTAATGAGAACGAACGTGTAATCGCAAATAAACAGTATTAATACTATGT
Source organism: Morpho achilles (assembly GCA_947086495.1). Classification (NCBI taxonomy): domain Eukaryota; kingdom Metazoa; phylum Arthropoda; class Insecta; order Lepidoptera; family Nymphalidae; genus Morpho; species Morpho achilles. The sequence goes on from CAMTZB010000019.1 coordinate 11,213,096, forward strand.
ATGTTAAAATTGTGCCTCATTTAACTCGTAAGAATTTACGGCTCCGTAAAAAATACTACAGGTTTATTAAAGCTACTTCTGGAGGAGAATGATGTCAAAGAATTTACTTTACTGACTAGTGTGAATTGATAGGGATAGGTGGCAGAGAAAAGTTCTTTGCAGTTTGTTAATCTATTTACATACTGTCCTAACCCAAATAATCAACTAAAGCTGCACCTTTCCGACGTCATACTACTCCTGCGAGTGACAATTGTTTGCTGTTTACAAATGTAAAAAACTTAATTTGTACAGTAAAGTTGATTATCTCTATCTACTATCTTTGCAAATATTCGTATTAGTTAATCTAATTAATGGTATTTAGGTAGAGAATCTCGTTTTAGTTGGTTTTCCAAATTGTTAACTCTGTACATCAATTTGTATGGGTGTGATTGAGTCAGAAGTGGCTATCACTGACGTGTATATGAAGTACCATTATTTACTATACCTATACAACATACAAGCATACCCCCATACTACATTTTATGGAGTAAACATAATTAGATAAGAGATAATAGATAAATTTTAACATACCTGGCCAGGCCTTTATATTTGCCAGGTATCTTAAAATCAATCTTAACAAACGCAGATTAAGCAAAATATTTTTATTGTAACTTCTGTTCAATTTATCATTGTCAAATAATGTTTAAACATTATTTTATTATAATAAATTGAGACATAAAACAAGAAAAACTAAATTTTCATAAAACGTTTAAATTCATCATCTTCCTGCCCTTATCCCACCCTAAGTGGGGTCGGCACAACATGTTGTAATCTATAAGTTAAAATATAAGATTTAAATTGGAAGATAAATTTAAATGGAAGTAACAGTTGTGGCGGCAAATATTTCGACGATCTAATTGGGGTTCCAAGTAAAAGATCACTTGGGCAGCTTATGGACATTGGGGGTTCCATTTAATACCTTATACAGTTTGTTTACCTCTTGAAATAAAGCAAACATAACAAACAGGACTATATTAGTTAAATCACAACATAATTACACTAATTAATTACCCTTAAGAATTATAACTTATAATTTGAAAATTATCCATTTTATTGTGATCGGTGTTCTGGCTATCTTATGACCTGCTTAATTTATATTCGTAAGTAATACGATTCATGAGTGAAAACCATTTCACTTTACAAACATTTGTATTCACCGCATCACGGCCCGTACGAAGTGGAAGGTTTTGGCCCGCATCAATAAAACAACGTGATCCCGGCGCCCGCGCAACCTTCTTGCCATGTGCTCGCGCCCGATACATATTAATGCCATGCTATTTACTTTATACGTACGAGTAGTTCTTCTGACGAATATTTTTTTTATATTTTTCGTTATTTCCTTAGAATACTGGTAAATACGTTTCGATTTTTTAATATATGCTTGCTATCTAGGATGAAGCTGTGATATTTTATTATAAATGGACTACGAGTTGATGATTCTAAAAAGCTTGAAAGTCTATTTGCATAAAGAATATATTACAATAATTAAAAATAGGTTATTTTAATGAACTTTATGTATGAATGTAAAGGAACTCCAGTTTCCAGTTTTAGAGATTGTCTGTCCAACTATTTAGGAATGTACTGAAATTGTGCTTTCCAATGCGAAAATGGTGATTATCAATCCATTACCTCGGGAACATGTTGCATATTCGTTAAACTACATGCTTTATATATCGTCACATATAGCTTCACGTTTAAAGCTGGAGCTGCATAACTAATGTAGCTGTACTAACCCTGAAGGTTTTCCACTTTACCGATCTCTTTTCTCTGATTAAGCATCGTAGAAATCCTTTCAAGAAGTACCGTTAAGTTAGTTCTCTATAATATATAAATATCTTTGTTACTACTATATTAAAAACTGTTTCCAAAGAAGTCATTACAACTTGTCTCATTGGAAAGAAGTGATGAAATGTAGTGGTATCCATCCAAGGTAACTTTTAACGGAAACGGAGAATTTTATATTAACTTTATAGAACGGGGACCAACACTAACACAATCACTAAAACCATACTCCTGATTTATATGTTCTTGAAAAATTGTACAGTTATTACAAATAGTAGGAAAAAACATTGAAATAAATAAATTACTGAATGGTAAATTTTAGAATCTATTTTTGTACTTGCGAGACTTAGTTTATATTTTTGTAAATAACTATTTTGTGGATTACAGCTTAGTGGTGTCCTTCTAAGTTATCTGGAGATAAGTAACACCTAATTATTGTATTGTAGTCTACCGTAAAAAGAATTCAACCTGTATTATGTGATAACAAATATTTTCTTAAGTTTATAGATGACATCTTAAAAGAATGCTGAATCGCTTAATTGGCTATATTTTAAAAAAGACGAATTTTTTAGTATTATTAGGTCTTTATATTTCTTGTATCTATATCTTTTATAATATGAGGTCTAGTCGTCAGGCAGGGATGGTCTGAGACATTATTCCTTATTAACGTCAATGTTCTATGACATAATTTTTGATCGTCAAAATTGAGAACGTTTTTGCGAATGTTTTGCGATTTTTTCGTGGAGTCAATTTCCTGATCATACTTCGATTGAGCGAAGAAACGATTTTTGAGATTCTGGTAGTGAATGTGTGCAGTCTTAGTGTAGTGTTGTGATAGGTGGTGGCAGTTTATAATGACTGCGGTTTACGAATTTTGCGTGCAAAAGGTTTGACATCGATTCTCTTGCGGGTTATACTTATATTATACTTTTGTAATATGGACCTCCGCAATGTACCGCGCCTAATCCAATAAATTGTGATATAGGTGTGTTTAGAAACCATAGCCTTCGTTGGCCAAATTTTGTTTCATCACTAACGCATCAGTAATTTCATCCCTTTCGTCGAACTTAATCGACCTCGAAATAAGGAACCTTAGTTTTCCCAGAGGCAGGAGCGTTTGTAGAATTTTTTTTTTTTTTTGGGTTAGGATTGGCTATCGCTGGTGATAGTTGCGAGGAGTAATGGCCTAAAAACACTTCGTTTCAATTAAAAATCAACAAAAAATGTATAGTTTAAGAAAATGAAGGAAACTCTACATATATTATTCATTCATTCTATTTGATATTATTTGATCCGCGTATTTTGTCTCGTCCTTAGATAGGAAAACCGAATATATTGCATATATGATTACTCAAGAAAATTTACCTGAAGCTCGCATTTCCAATTCAGAATAGTTATCATACGGCAAACGATTTAATAGCACTACCCTAAGATATACGTATTTAAACATATGTATTTAAGTATTTCAGTGTGTTATCGTTAAACGTTGTTTCGCAAAGCGTTAAAGCTAAAGTAAAAGTAGAATATAGGCCGCCACATTTAATGATATACTGACAGATGTCTGTGACTTTGAACCTAATTCTAAAATGAATCCCCTTCTACTCCTAACAAGTAAAATCATGTCTTGTAGTAAATACTACTGTATACTGTTAAAACATGCCTTTATTTATTGAAATAATTTTGTAATTAATGCTGAGATATAAAATCGTATGACAGTATTTCAGTTTTTATATATTTAATGTATTGTGTGACTTACTTTCTTTTGTTGTTTTTATCCAAATGTTGCTTATATACTTAGGATTCAAATATTTAAAAAATATTTAATATTTTACGCCATCGGAACAAACAAATTAAAATAATTATCCAAGAAAAATTAATACATTTTGCGGCCTTAACGTGAAATTTTATCTAGGCAACGCAACCATTTTTTAGGTTTTGAGGAAAATATATAAAGACACCCGTGATAAACCACTTCTTGGGCTTGAAAACTTAGAAAGTTAAAAAAACCACTGTCTACATAATTTTTTATTAATTTCCTCGTTGTATAAAAAAACGATATTGTCTTATTGCTACCGTTAGTAGCAGCATATATCATATGCATATGTTCATGTAGCAGCATATGTTCAAAGATCAAGAAATGTTTGTTAAGAATTCGTTTATAGAAAGCCAAAATTATCGAGCGCCATTTGAGAAACAAGGAAGTAGGTAAATTTCAAAATAGAATATTGCTAACTAACTCTGGATAACTTGATTAAAGAGAAGAGGAATATGATGGTTTTAAAATTGAAATAAATTAAAAAGGAATTATATTGTTCAAAACACAATCATTTACAATAGCAAGATAAATTCATATACCTATATTAACTTTCTTAAGCGCGGAAAATTGGAAAACTAAAAAGTTAATCTGCCTGTTATCTTCAGATAAAAAGGCTAATCTCGCTGTACTTCATTTGAAAATGTTCGTAAAATGCAAAAGTTATCTACTAACACTTACTAAAGCCCACGTTGAATTTTTCATCATGTTTAATAAGTAGATTCACTTTCCACTTCCTAAAACAATATAAATACTACTTCATATTAAATATAAAATATAGCTTGTAATTTTTCTTAAATGATGCGGATTATTTTCGCGCCATAAGGCCAAGTTTTCCGCGACTGCGGCCCATTTGTTCCGACACAACGTTCGTAAGCCGTTGGCGCTTTGAGACTGTCGGTTGTACCACTATAAGTTTGTACCGTAGTAAGTACAGGTTGGATAGTTACTTGAAAAGGAAGCCAAGTCTACGGGCAGATCTAACGTCATTGTAAAATTAATAAGTTTTTTCAATGGATTAGTGCACTTACTGTCTCATCTCATAATAAGTGATGATGCATTCCATTTATAAGCGGTTTTAAACGGCATCGTACAGACTGGCGTCCAAGTACTGTGACGGTAATCTTCAGGTTCAGAGATGAAAACATTATTTTTCTTATATAGAAATCGTCTTATTAATCATTGACCTAATGGCTAAAGAGTGTATACAATTGACTATTTTTTGTGAAGACTGTGGAAAGTACTTATATACAGTAGAAATTGAGATAAATGCATATAAATACTATTCACGAAAAGAATAAGAAAACCGGAAGTTTAATGAAATAAAGTTATACCGATATAAAGCGTATATTTCATACATACATACAGTAAAAATTTGTACGATAGATTTACGACGATACGATAATACGATATATTTAACGCGACATTCTCGGATTAAATAGGTTTTCATATTTAAGCGTATTTTACCAAATACAAAAATGAAATCGTATTACATGTTAATATGGTAAATAAATAATATTACATATATACACGTAACAATTAACAATATATACATTTTTATTTTTTCTGTATGAATGAACTACTTAGGCAAGCAACGAGCGGTCAAGGTAAACAAGTACAGTGAAACATACAGTGAATATGTGTTTAACCTACACATACTACATGCGTCATAAACATCTACAAAGAATATCCATTACGTATATACAGACACCATGGATTCATGAAGTTTTCATTGAGATCTTTAGTTTAAGTTTCAACTAAACTGTCGATCTGTATTTAGTGTAATGAGTCCCGTAACTAATAGTAATAATAAAAAGTTTGAAAGCTGATACAATTTCACAGTTGGGCACAATTTCTCTTCATCATTCAGATAAATTTTAGATTTTAAGGCCCTAAGCCCACGCGTTGCTACAATGTTGGTTGGCGGGATACGTGTTATCCAATCCGAAAAATAAAGTCACATTTCCTATGCTTATACATGGGAGATGTAACTTTATTCTTGGATAGGGTTATATATTCTTTACGAATATGCAAGATTTATCACTAGTTGTTCTTACGGGTGAGCTTTTAGTTAATCGTAAATATTAATTTTGCGAGTAAGCTATGATAGTGAATCCAAAGCTGCCACCATTCGCATTCAACTTGCGATTGAGGATATAAATAAATACAAATGTCTACATTTTTAACTCAGATATGTTAAAAAGGCAAGTGAGGAGGGTTATGGAAACATGTTGTTAAAAAAGTAACGATCGTTTTGGCTTCGATTTTTATGTTAAGTCATCATAATGACTTAAAAATCGAATAATCGGAATAATACTGTACAAAAAACTCACTGTTAAAAGACTTTACAGTAGAGCATATCTGAATTTTAAATATTTATAGAATAAGGCATTACTTTACTTTGGGGCGAATGGGGGCGGTGGAACGGTTCCGGGAACTATTGTTCTGAATCCAATCTGCTGCTGGTGAGTCCACCTGGTAGCGACTTGCCTAAGCCCATCGTCTGCTGCCCTGTCAGGGGACCTTCGGACGTTCCGAACGGGGTATATTGGACGTCTGGCTTACAGGTCCCCGAGGCGGTCGGTGCATCTGATGCTCCCGATGCACTGGTTAGCGTAGGGGGCTTCTCTTTTGAGGGATCCCTACCCAGAGGAGGTGTTCTCTGGGATCAGAGCTGTCGGCGGGGATGGGGCCAATGTATACAACGATATCCTCATTGCCATCGGCAGCGTGGTAGAGCACACAGATCGTTTTAGTCGGTGCGAGTCCGACATAGCCGCTGCCTGTCCCCGTTCGGGCGGCGGTACCCATAAAGGGTTTTTTCCTGTATAAAAAAGGCATTACTTTGGGGAGGTCCATAATACAAAACTAATCAGAATATTATTTTGTTATAATCCGCGATAATGCTATGATCAGCGATTTATCGCGGATTACAGCAAAATATTATTCTCATTAGTTTTTTATATCTGAATTTTATTACTGTATATCTCTTAGCATTTATAGGAGTTACTTAAATAGATATTCAATAATAATCCTCTGTAATATGATCCGTATCATTCAGTTGTTTTTCCTTGATCGCAGTGAATAGGTTAACATATAATAAAATAATATTTTATAACATAACAATATTTATTCGGATAAACAAGCTTGTATAAAATTTGTCATTAATTATTACTTATAATAAAGTATTCTAATCAATCACAGATGCGTAACGCGTATACTTCATTCATAAATGGATGTGGAATTTAATGTCATTGCACCTTCTGAAACAAAATGTTTTAAAAGAAAGTTAGTAGTTAGAAAAAACTTTAAAAACATTTTTTGAATCAGCTAGCAAACTACATTTAATGCTAACCATGACGGAGTCGCACTTAGATTTTTTTTCTGGTAGTATATTGCATGTTCTTGAATATATATTAATTAGATTAGCACGTTGTGTATATCAATAATTACAACGAAGTGAGAATAATTAAAACATACTTCCATGTGTATAAGATTATTGATGCACTAAAATTATTTATTTATAAAAAATATTATAAAATACTCGTAATCTTGAATTCATTTTATGCACATTGCAACTAAGTCATATTTTACGTAGGTTAGCCTAAAGAAACAAATGAAAGATATCAATTTCAAAATCAATAGCCCAGTTTTTCTTTTATTCCCATTCTAATAAAGCTATGTTTGCAGTAATACATATCATACTCAACTTACCATTGTTATTTCTGGGAATAGTGCGCTAAGGTTAAAATTAGCCCGAGAAGCTACTGGGGGAAATGTTGATAGAGATCGTTCGTGATTTGGTCCTACATTCTGCATATTTGGTTGCATTATATGACTGTTGAAAAAATCGGGCTGATATTGAGTTGACATTTGATTTCCCATATAGTTCGAAAACGTTAGCTCCTCTGACATAAGGTTTTGATGTCGTTTAGTCGGATTTTTATTTTGCCACAATATATGATTGTCATTCCAATCTTCAACTTCGTTTCCTATCTTAGGTCTTTTATTTTGGTACTTTTTAGTAGATTCCTTTTTCGAACACTCTAATTTATGTTTTGCTGTGGCCTCTCTTCTTGAATTCTTATAGTTAGACTGTTCCTTGTCTTGTTGGAAAGGACCTGAATTGTTCTTCATTTTTAATTCGTTGTATTTTTGATTTGTGTAATTACATTCTGCTACTTGGTTGTAATCTACGAAATCAGTTGAAAATGGCGCACCTGTATAATTGCCCGCTACTAAATTGCCGCCTCCAGGCATAAAATTAGAATAAAATGAGTTAGATATTGTATTAGTTGTAGAATTATATAAAGTTGTTCCTGAGAACTGCTGTCCAGTGTAGCTATTATCAGAGTAGTCGAGAATCGGAGGGAAATGTGATACCTGAGCTACGCCACTATCTTGGACAGCACTGAAATCATTATATTTCTGAGAAGCACCCATAAACTTAATATTATTATGATCTTGAAGCTTCACATTACATGTTGTTCCACCGCGAATCAATGCCTCAGCTGAGTAATTATTTTTCTGCGCTTTAGAATTTTTCTCAGGCTTAGATTTGGATTTTGTTTGGGTATACTGATTAATATTTTCGTAAGGATTTGAGACTTTTGAATCATTAAAGCCATAACATATTTGCGAGTGAGATTCTACACGCGAAGTCATCGACTTTCTATTCGACTCATTTACAATATGAGGCAAATTTTGTTTAGTTTTTTGTGTTTCGGTTGTTGGTCCATTAGATCGCGTAGGCATATTTTCGTTTGAACGATTCATTAATTGAGTAACTGATAAAAAATTTCCACAGTTTTGTAAATCCGTGTGTGGTAAACCTCTACTTCCAACCTCAGCTTTTTTTTTATCATGAGGGCCTAAAGCTAAATCTCCAACTAAAGTAGGCAAATTTATTGGTGGAGGTTCTATACTTATTTCTGTAGTACCAGCAGGTCTAGCAGTAGGCCACACATGAAGTTCCTCGTGGTTAGGTTGTGGTGGAAAGTGATGCATGTTAATAGGAAAATAGTTATTGTCACTTTGAGTTGACTTTTTAGTGGGTTGTTCGATTTGCACATATGATGTTTTGGAAGTTTCTTTTAAATTGGTTTGATTGCAATTATTTTGCAAAGGTCTTTCATTCATTTCAGATGTCATCCAATTTATGTGCATTTTATTTGTAGATTTTTTTGTGTATTTATCCACCAGTTGTTGTTCTACTATAGGTGTAGATTTCACAATACTATTTGAAGAATTTTCGGTCATAATTTTCGTATCAAACTGTTTTGTGATACTGGTTTTCGCATTCATGTTCGCATGCAAATTATCGGTTGGAAAGTAGTTTTGTTGTTTAGGTATGAAATTTCTGGATACATTACTATTTGTGTATATAGATGAAACATCATCTGGCCATAAGTTAGTATTTTGCGAATAAAAGCTTGTAATTTGTTCTGGAAAAGTGCTGGGTTTGCTTACCGAATTTTTTTTATTTGTATTTGACGCTAGTGGCACATGAAACTCAGGATTAAAAGGATTATATGTTGTCGAAAACGGAGTTGCCACAGTTGTCAGTATGTTATCTTTGTGAAATGTATTTGCACCAGTAGTAGAGTTGACAAAATCGAAACCTTTATGAGACCAACCTAAATCAATATCATAAGTTAATCTTGATGAGTTCATTTTCATTAGGTTTTCATCTACATTAACATAGTCAGGCTTGTTTTTGCTGGCGTAATTTTCCATTGCACATGGGTATAACCCTAAACTATTAAATTCATGACCAGATGATATACTACTTGTGCTATATATAGTACTTTTAACTGTGTTAAATGGATCACTTTTATAAAAGATGTTATTCGTGGTACTGAAGGTTGTTGACTGAGAAGTGACTGTTTTAGTAACATTACATTCAAAATCTAAACCAAATGTAGAATCAGACAATGTACAACTTGCTGGTATAATTGAAGGTAAATTCAAAAATGGATTTTCATTGCTTGCAGTTACTAATGAAGTTGTTTTTATATGAGTTAATTTATTATTTCCAACTTTATGATGTTCAGTAGTTTTATCAATTGTTGTATTAACATTACTGGTATTTTGAGGTTTATTGGAAGTTTTTCTCTTAATTTCAGGAGTATTAGGTTTTTCAAAATATGGGATCTGATGTGAGGGTGTTTCATTTCGGCGAGTGCTTTCTTTAACATTTGTAGTATTTGGAGCTTCGTCAGCTGGACTATCAGCTCTATTTCCGCTAACTAAAGGGAAAGACATTAAAAAAGCAGCAGTTGGGGAAGCTGCTAAAAGTTCTTCTGCCAATTCTAGGCGTGCATTTCCTGCATCAACAACATTGTCACAGATTGTGGAATCTATAATAGTTTCAATTTTGCTATTTTTATTTTTAAATTCAACTTCTACGTTTTTATCTGTAGAAATTTTATTGCACTTTGTGTTAACTTCTTGCACAGAAACTGTAGGTTTTTCTGTAGTTACTGAATTTTTTGGTATTGCTATTAAGGTATCATTATCTAGTTTAGTGACTGAAGATTCAGAACTTTTATGTGATTCTATAATCTTGATATTATCAGTAGATTTCTCTTTTTCTACATTTAATTTGGTTTCATTTTTAGTAGAAGGGGTACAATTAGCAGACAACTGATCAATTTTAGCTATGGGTGGTTCCTTGTCTATAACAGATTGTTTGTTTGTGTCTAGAGCTGTTTCTGTAGTTGTTACAATTTTATCAATTTCCACTTTATTTATTAAGTTTTCATTCTGATTTTCTATAGGGGTTTCATTGGTTTTTTTTTCTAATTCAATTGTTTTAATTTTTTTCACACTTTTTCTGTTTGTAGTATTTCTAGGTTTTGTACATTTCTTTGTTTTTGCAGATAATGGATGTGAATATGCAGATATTGGTAGAACATTGACCATTGTAGTTTTTGTAATATCATTAGTATTTCGATTAATTATAGGTATAGCTGTTGTTTTATTTAGTGGCTGAAGATTTGTATCCACTAAGACAATAGTAGGAGCCTGAGGAAACAATACAGGCCTTTGAGGAAAGATGTATGGAGTAGCAGGTAACATAACTATAGTGTTTTCTGCAAAAAAGAGCAATCATGATAAACTTTTTGTTAATTTAAATTATGTATTTTAAACAGTGAAATATACATAAAATGTATATTTTCATATTATACCTTTAATATAAATACCTTTTTTAATATTGGTTATTGGTAAAAGCTTTGGTAACTTTGGTGGAGATTTATTAACAACTGTTACTTTTTTTTCTATTTTACATGTTGTTAAGTCATTTGTAGTTGATTCTTTCCGACTACCCGCTTTGGATTTTTGGCGCATTACTAACTTAACATATTTACTACCTGAAAAAAGATTATATTAATAAAGAGTAAACCCTGCCTCATTGCCAGGACTTGGTTGATTGTTTTTATTTACTTCCTCTGTATTTGGAGTGAAACCTAAGATATTCATTAGTTAATCAATATTTGGGCAAGAGTAATTTAATATTACTATTACTTCTGAGATATTAATTTAAAACATCATAATATTCTTTTTGATATAAAACAAGTGTGCTGTTTCACTTTTACTTCATGTAATTTATTTATAATATATATATTAAATACACAAATTAATAAAAAATATATAATATAAATAAAGCATAATACTTCTTGATTTAACTTATCTTTGTGGCCAAACTTCGAATTTGGCTTATCAGAAATATCTAATCTAGCTAGAGCTATTTCATACTACATAAATAACATTAATTTACCTTCCAATGCTCTTGCAAGTAAAAACTATATCACAGCATCAAAAATATATCCATATCAAAACTTCTAATATAAATAATTAAGTCTGTCTGTCTGTCTGTCTCCTAACTAACATCTTATCAGCTGAGACAATATTGATGATATTTAATACAGCTATAGCTTACATCTAGGACCAAAAAAAAATGGATTTCTTTTATCATACAGTTTTTTTTACAAATATCCCTCAAAAATATACACTTACTTTGATTTTTTTTAGTTAGACCAAGAGTAACTTGTAATGCAACATCCTTTTTATCATGTTTTTGCCTTAGTATAGCTTCTAATTTAACTTCTAAGGCTAATATATCAGCTTCTGAAAATTTATATAATATCAAATAATTTAAAGAATTAGGTGTTACTTTGTGGAGATCCTTAATACAAAAGTAATGATAAAATTTTATTATTATTTTTGTATATTATATCAATAAATTTGTAAGGAAAAATCATACCTATTAATGTTAGTTAAGTACTTTAAATTTAGTGAAGCACCTACACCTTTGAAGTATAACTACATTAGTTTTTTCACCTGAATGAGATTTAAAATATTTTAATATTAAATGAAATATACACATGTCTTTAGGTGTATGTAGTACTTATGTACTTACTCAGCTGTGTTTTTTCTTGAATACAATTATTTAAACATATTATAGCTTTTTGGACTATTTCAATTTTAGGGTATTGAACGTTATTAGCGTCTTCGTCGCTTGTAGCCTTGTTTATTGATTTCACAATTTCTCCAAGTTTTGTTAGCGCTTCGTTAAATTTCAAACGGCGTTGGCGCTCCCACTCTCGACATCGGCTGGAATTATGTTTTTTAAAATTTGTTTATTTAATTCTGGTATGTAAAGAAGGTAATCTAATATTAATAATTATTACCGACCTTGGCGTTCGTTGTTTGTTAGCAGGGTTAGGATCCATAATTATATTTTAACTAACCGTAATAAATTAACATTTATATTACAATATATTTTAATATTTACAAAAAAGATATATACACATTACCTACATGTCTTTTTAATTTCTATGTTCAGGGATGTGAAAAAATAATCGATTTTTAATGATCGATTATTGTTATATCACAAATCGATTTTTAAAAACGCTATTATTTCAATTATCCTCTTTTTCTCATTTTTTAAGATTAGATATGCAGTGTTTGATGAAACCAATTTAACAAAATTGGACTTTATTCTTCTTTATTTTTAAACTTTATTTTTATTTATTGGTAGTTGTCCAGTTTACTTAGCCTTTATTGTCATCAATATTAAAAAACTATTATTTTGATAGAAATTAATCGATTTATTTTAAAGAGGAAACAATCGATTATTTTTTAATCGATGTTTTGTACTGCAAGTTACATCACTAATTGAGTTAGCGGCTCTAAATAAGCTCTAATTTCTTAACATTTTGACCATAGATATAAAGCAATAAATTTTTAAATCTACATTACACAGTCCAATGATAATTGATAGTATAGTATAGTAGTAAAGTATAGTATAGTACAGAAGTTACAATAAAATTATTTTGCTGTAATCCGCGTTTGTTAAGAGAATACATACAATGCTAAGTGTAAGAAGCCGGCAACAATCACATACCACATACATGCAGGAAAAGCCGCCACACGTATCACAAGACACCGCTAACACCAACAAACGAACGCGGATTACAGCAAAATATTTTTATTGTAACTTCAGTACTATGGAGTTCCGCAAAGTAACTCCTGCTTCTATAAATCATGTAAAGTATAGTATTTAATTTTTCTAATTCGTATTTATTAAATTAGTATTGGACTCTAATAAATGACAATAGGATAAAGAAAAGCTCAAAGCTCAAGACTGTCGAGTGGGTGGGGGCCTACATCCAATACTGGACATTGAACGGCCGTAATTAAAAATAGAAAATGAATTATCATTTAATTACTCTAAAAAAAATAGGTATTTAGGTGTATTATAAAACTAAATCCCCCGACTCAGTTGTTTGTTTTTTCTTTCTAAATGAAATGTAAAAATGTGTTACATTTCATTCAGAAAGTTTTTTTTTGTTTTATGGTTGTTTATTTTTTAAAACCCTCGTTATTATATGCTAGTAATCCATTAAAATGATTAAACCGAGTGAATATTTTAAATTAATTTTGTTTAATAATAATATATATAATAATTTAAATTACAATTCCTACATTTTCAAGATAGTTTGAGGACTGTGAAAGCTCTGTTTGGATAATTTTTAGTCAGCTTGCTGTTCCTGTTTCCTATTTAAAAATAGTAATAATTTTTGAAGTTGTACTTTTAGCGTGTTTAAGAAAAATGTTTTTTTTTTAAGAAGCATGCACTTAGAAATGCAAAACGGTTGTTGTATATATATATTTTTTATTGCAGTAAAAGTCTTAATAAAGAAGTTCCTTAAATATTTTGTTTTATTAATATTTAAAAACCATTATTAATATGAAACAGGAAAAGCGGTTATCCAAAAATCTGTAAGAGCGGTGTGCGAATCGATAATCATCTTTTGACATCACTAATTACGGTTTTAGCGCACCAAGTACATCACTAATTTTACTACGATTTTACGTCATACGTTATATATTTTACTACTCCATATGTGAGAAAGAGTCAGAGCTGAGACTAAATCCGTTTTTATGAATGAAACGGGTGAGAGGCAGATAGTTTTATGAATGAGAATGTAAGTAACTATAGTGCTACTTTGCACCCCCCCCCCCATACCACCGAAAATAGGGATGGGCAAGTGAGGAAAAATATCGATATATATCGTATCGATGTTTTTCAAATATATCGATAAGTATTGACTAAATATATCGATATATTGATATATCGATATTGTCTGTGCAATAAGCGATTATCTATAAAAATTGTCAAAATATTCGAAATTTGAAAGCAAATACACATCTGGTGGTTTTGACATCAGTTTTATTATTTGAAAATACAGAAAAGCCAAGTAAAATCAACATCATCAACACAACAAAAATACATTATTCATTCATACCAATATTTGTCTGATATTGACATCAGGAGCACTCTTTGTATGATGTGCTCCCCTGTTAATCTGCTCCTTTCATTCGGTACAGCCAAATTCACCACTGAAGCAACCCTTTCAGATGACACTGAAGAAGCTTGGCAAATCATATATTTTAGAGCTATATCCGAGAGAACCGGCGTGAAATGACGACAATTTATCCAGAACTTTATTGGATCAGATTTGTAAAAAGTCAAATATATGATGTGACGCAAAAGCAGACACCAGAACTTTAAAAAATATATCGATTTTGATATCTAAAAATAAATATCGAAAGTCGATATATCGCGGGAAAAAATATCACTGATTTATATCGATTATTTTCTGATAAAATATCGATATTTTGATATATCGATATTTATTACCCAAGCCTAACCGAAAATAGCCTCGCGCCAATGTATGCAGTATGAATCTCAACCATCTATTTTATAGTTAGTAATCTATGAAATTAGTCATCGACGTTATCGAATAACGACGTATCGCGCATATATCGCGTATTTTCCAATCTATCACTCGTCATAATATTTTGAGCAAATTTTTTCACATTGTAATCGTGTTTTGAGTAGAATCTTTTCTAGTTTCGGTGTACATAGTGATAAACATAATCATTTCTGTTAACGGCTACAACAGTAATTTGATATTACTTTCAAGTTTTTATTACTCACCAAAATGTCATTATATCCTTCGTTGGAAGATATGAAAGTGGACAAGATGGTGAGAGCTCAAATGGCTCAACACCAAGCACCGCCTCCTTATCATTCGACTGATGTACCATCAGCCGTTTCATCCGCAAGTTCACAAAGACATGTGTATCCAGCGCTTGGAGAGTATATGGGGCTAGAGCTGTCACAGGATGTTATTGCAATTAATATGCCAGAGTACCAGATACAAACAGTAAGATTATCTTCTGTTTACTAATTAAAAAAAATGTACTTCTTTATGGAGAAATTGTCAATCATTTCGCAATATTTTGAAATATAGTCAATATATTTCAAGGAAAACTAAATGAAAATGTTTTTATCACTGTTTTTTTTTACCTCTGCTTAATAGATAAAGAAACTATAGCTTAATTATCAGATTAATGATCAATATATCATGTCAGATATATTGAACATACATAAATCCTGTATATGTGTATATGTACATTCATTACACAGCTACATACACACTTACCCACAGAATTTTAGACTTTGATGTACAATTCATTATATACTAAATGTATCATACTTGACATGTATGCTATGTATATAAATTATTGTTTCTTACGAAAACTTAAAGCTAAACTATTAAAAAGCAAGACAGCCTATAAATTTACATAATTTAAATTTAGGCCCAGTTTCCACCAAAGCGAAGAGAAGATGTGCTTTGAACACAGCTCAGATATCGTAATTTCCTCTCCTCTCCGCTTAGCTTAAATGATAAAATCTGATTGGTTTTCAAAACACTTCTTCTGTTTGCTTTGATGTATACTGGGCCTTATCCAAGCATGTATAGGAAATGTGTTCTTATATTGTCAATATTTAATCTGATGTGTTAATATTTTTTCTTTTCTTTTCAAGGTGCAACCATCAGGTGCAGTTACCATGATAGCACCTATCTCTTCTCAATCACCAAGTCTTTTAAAAGCAACAGTCACTCATGGTATCAGACAAATAATACTTTGCAAGGATAAAGATGGCAAATGTGGTCTGAGGCTACACTCAGTCAATAATGGAGTGTTTGTATGCTATGTTGCTGCAGGTAGCCCAGCTGCTCTGGCTGGGCTGAGATTTGGTGACCAAATTTTAGAGATCAATAACATAACTCTGGCTGGAATGACTATGGAACAATGTCATTCTATTTTAAAAAAGTCACCTACAAATGGAATCACAATGGCTGTTCGTGATAGGTAAGAGTAATTTATGATTCATATCTAACAGTCATCTATTGATAGATTTATCATTATGTAGAGAGTTTATTATGTACTTATGTAAAGAGTGCTATGTACTGGAGTTTATGTTTTTATTATTGCTTTTAGTGCAATCTAATTCTTAATCTTAAGTCCATATTCTTGGTTAATCACCCCCATATTTATGAAAGGAAGTTGTTAAATACTTTCCTTGTTTACTCAATAAGTAATTACACAAACACAAACCTTTATAACATGGTTAATATCATTGGAAAAGACTAGTGTTCAAGATACACTCTCAGCTTAGTTTGATTACTAGAAATAATCTTAGCGTTACTTAAGTTTTGTCTATTTATTAAAAAAAAGACTATTATATACAGCAACTTTTATCTTATATTGGTATGTGATAATCAGATAGTTATGCAAAATAATTGGTGTTAAGGACCAAGGTGCCAAGATGCTAGGTCAACAGATAACCCCAAAGTTACAGAAGCTGCAAGATCCAAGTTTAAAAAAAAGACTTTTTCTCCTATAGATGTTTACAGCTTCTATGGCTTTTAGCATAAAGCTTAAAATGTAAGATGATGATATTTTCTTATTGATGGCTCTGGCACTGACATAAATTAACATTATATATTATGTTATTCAAACTTGGACTAAGTACTCGTACATTGAGTTCATATATATTAATTTGATTTTTTTTATTTACTTAAATTATTATTTGTAGGCCTTTTGAAAGAACTGTTACTCTGCATAAAGATTCTATTGGCCATGTCGGATTCCAATTCAAAGATGGGAATATTGTTGGTTTAGTCAAGGATTCATCTGCTGCTCGTAATGGTTTGCTCACTGACCATCAATTACTGGAAATAAACACTATTAATGTTGTGGGTATGAAAGATAAAGATATATCAAAGGTGATAGATGCAAGCCCATCAGTTGTAAACATAACCATTATTCCACAATATATTTACAAACATATGATAAGCAAGTAAGTACTAATATTTCAGTTTGTATAACGTATCTTATTTTTAAGGATAGGCTTCTGTCTCTGATAACCTCTACAATATGAGATCATTGATCCCATTAGTGTCGCCACATTAAAATGAATTAAATAATAGATATTACTCAGTTGCCTTTAAAAGTCAGGAGGTAATAAATTAAAAAAAAAATTATATTAATTTTTACGAATTATAAAAAGAGTCAATTAATAATTATAAATGGTCGATTATGTTGTGATTTGTTTTTGACATAATTATGTGTATAGTAAGGTACATTCATCATTTTAGATTAACACAAACACGTTTAAAAAAAAAATATTAATTTGTAGCAAAAAATCTTGAACCTAATTGATAAATCTAATATTGAAAAAACTAATAGTTACTTCAATATTCAATGCCATGTTAAGAAGCATGTTACTTTGTTAGAGATGCAATAATGTTTGAAGCAAGAAATTGTAATAAATTGGCAGCACTACAATAAACATCCATTCTTGTCTACGCGATGCATCAAGCACTATTCTGTTGAAGAACTTAGTATAAACTGTGACTAGCTCAGTTTAAGATATCTAAATGATTATTTCTTAATTAGATAATACATGTCTGTTTTCTGCTTTCCTTCATTTTAGTTTAACTAATTCATTGTATTTTACAGAATGTCCAGCTCTCTTTTTAAAGAACTTGACCGCACACCAGCAGTTTAAGAGATGTCACAAGTGAAATATATTGATGAATTTAAATTTTTCACGTAAGGCACGAATTTATAGTTTTTATATTATTCAGCACTTATTTTATTATTATAATTATGAATGTTATGTGGAGTTATATTATTCCATACAAACTGTAAAAGAACACATTTAATCAAATAATTATAAATATCACTATGAAAACCCGCCTTTACATGATAAGTAACATTGTGTAAGCTTTGTTTCTTAATACATAAATTTTATAAAATAATTTCAGTTATATTATTTAGTATATGTAGTCAGTAAGGGCTGTGAAAATTTTTTGATTTGTTATTTTTTTATATTGTAATTTAAAAAATAACTTCTAAACATTTCTTTTGTTTTATGAAATAGTAATTTTCCATTAATAAAACGTAGGGTACACAAAAATATTACCAAACATGACATTATCATCATAAAGTTAATGCAAAACAAAATATTTAACTTGACACACATCTTTACTATTTATATACTTGAATACTTTTTTCTCATTACACATAACACATTAAATCTTTCCCAGTATGAGTATCTAGAAAGCAAGAGTGAGTTATTGATGAAATAAAAAAGCCTTGAAATAAAATAATTTCATGTTGCATTTAGTGAATATCTTTTATTAATTAGATGTTACATACTTAACCAATGGAATTAAGATTTATTGCCCTTGTAGTCATAATTCAAATCTTTTTTTATATAGATTTACATTTTTTGATACTCACTTTTACCGATTTAATAATACAATATGACTAAGTGTTACTGTAATTCAGATTTGATTTATAGCTAATTTGGTGCTATGATTGCAATTGTTTCTATAATATGGTATTATGCAAATTTGATCCAATGATTTTCAACTGTCCATATATATTGTAATTATGCTATAAAATTAGCGACAATATTGGTTTTATTTCTGTCGACTAGATATTTTCTCATATTGAATGGTGTTCAAATAATAATAATTATTGGTCGTTTTCGTTCTATGGAGATCATGTTATGACTCAAGTTAAAACTTACGTCAAATGGGAAATACCTATGCGTATGTTACTATGTGAATAATTGATAGTGACTAAGCCCAAGCGTATGCTACCCAAGCAAAGGAAAAACCTAATCGTATTAAATTAAATAAATATATAAAGCAAATAATTACAACAAAAAGTACTACATGGACTCATGCCATTGCTATTTGATAAGTGTTTATTATCACCAATTTTTTAACTTACAACTGTAGACACATCTAGAATTATGAAACACAGACCTAGTGTAAAAAAAAGAAACATTCAAACTGTAATTTGTAAATCCATCCATAATTGCTGAATATCAAAACTCATATTAACATCAAATAAACTCATCTTGATTGATAATTTTTCGATATGAGTTTTATTAATGACGTTTATTAATATAAGTGACGTGGTAAATAAATCTAACCGCTTCAAGCATGTTTAAAAGTTTAGGATTACGTAAACAGCTAAAGGTAGTAAGAGCAAAAATCCAACCTAGTATAACTTGATTCAATAATTATTAATAGTAATATTATATATACACCTATTACATTCCGAAATAGGCATTATTATCAATACCGTAAAAAGTTACAATTACGTAAAGTATTAGGTATAAAAATATTTCGTTGACGTAAATTTAGTAACTATCAGCTTGTAGTTTACCATATACTCGATAGTGAAACGGAAAAATACATGCACAATTAAATTCAAATATACTCAAGCTGCGATTTACTTTCAAAATTTTTTATTTTATTTTATGATACGGAAACGAATGTTTATAATTAATTATAAGGTAGTATAATTACAAACAAAGGTTTTGACAATTTTTTTTTGTAATAAAATTGTATCTTCATAAGATCAAAAGATTAATTTGGCAGTTGTTGCAATCTATTTGATAATTTTTTCTTATAATGCAAAGTTTTGTATTTTGGGTACTAAAGTAATAGGTGTTAACTACTACTAAAGTAATAGGTAAGTGAAGGATACTTAATCCTTTATTGATTTTATATTATATTTAATTCTGATTGTAATTATTGAAGAGTTTGCTAAATTGAGATTTATTATGAAAATTACAAATTTAAATTAAAAAACTTATAATTTCTTCTTACTTAAATTACATTTACTGGATAGCACAGTCGTCTGCATTTATATTCATATTCGCTTGTTTTTCTATCTCTTCCAGAAAACTATATATTCCCCTTTTCTATCGAAGAGATGGTTAAATATTATAGTTATGCCATAAGATTTTTATATTAATGAATAAATTTATATTACATTTTATCGATCGTTTTCTTTTTACCTTATTGTTAAAAAAAAGAGTTTTCGAAAAGCTATTTTTTACTAAATTTAATCATAATATAATTTTAAAATTAAGAATCATCATAGTACAAACTATTGTTTATATTATAAAGTCGACCCATGATATAGCTAAACATTTTCCACATGGCAACAAAATGACAGAAATATGGATAAAATGGCAACACTGTCTGTCTGGACATTAACTAAAATATATTACATCCCATCATTATTGTATGAAAATATTTACAAAACTCTTTACAGTCCAAATAAAATTTGCTATAATTTAGGAATTATAAAAGTTTTAGTTCTTTGTTAATAAATTATGTCGAAGGGATTTTGAAAAGACCAATTTGGTTTTAACACAATTTCAGGACATGACCATGACTTTGGCACGAAAAAACTATCCTTTTCAGAAGGCGGGCAGTTTTTTCTCGAAAAATATTCCATTGTGTATAAACTCCAAAGCAAACCTGTAAAAAAGGAGAATATTAAATATGTTAAAAATTAAATCCAATGAGTAAAAAGACTTGTATTATTACCGTTGCCAATGAAAAACGAAAGCCACATCATTAGATTTGAAGCGCTGGGAAATCGACGACCATTTTTGTCAGTTAACGGCAGCATCAATAGTCCGAATACACCAAATTCTATCATAAGAACGGGGTAGAAGAATCCGAAAGAAAGTGCTAATATCACCTCATGAACTGCTGACGACACCTTAAAAAAAATATTTAAATATATAATATACTATGATATTTTTCACATTTCGCTGTAAAACCATTACACCATCGACACCATCACACCATCGTCATCATCATCGTTTAAGCTTTACTTTCATCAATTTATAATCTGTTTAATAAGTAATAATTAAAAAGTAATAATATAATTTATATATTTATAGCAAAATAATTTTATTATTACTTTTGTAGTATAAATCTCTGCAAAGTAACGAAGAAGTTTGATTATATTGGAGTCTTAGTGATAATTAATGTAAAAAAATAGATGCTCATGCGCTTATGATTGTTTTTCAAATACTAAGCTATTAAAATGCTTATCTTGTTTTGTTTCGATCTGAACCTGAGATAAGAAACAATATTTTGTGTGTGTGATTCTTGCAACAAACAAAACCTTTCTTTTAATTATGGCAATCTCCTGCTGTTTGACTGTTGACCTCGTTTGTATAAATAGGAAACTGCGTGGGCTGGTTCAATTAGATGATTAGCAGACGTAATTGTAATTGAGTCGGCCGTTAAATTGTTACACTATTTAGTTCTTATACATGTGTATTGGTTATCAATAAGGGTATCAAGTAAAGGGTGTTGTATATTCTCGCACTACAGTTCTAACTGTAAATAATAATAACTTTTATTGGGAAAAACTAAAACTAGGCACCGAATAAGTCGGTCGTAGGGTATTATCATGAAAAAACCTGTAAAAGTAAAGTGTTATCCTTCACCGAAAAGCCTGATAAATTGCAATTATCAATTAGACACATAAGTTTTAACAGAAAAACTCATTGGTGCCTGCCTGGGGTTTTAACCCATGAGGGGAGTCATGGGTTAAAATCACAGCTCTAAAAAAAAGCTCCAAAAAAAGTACTAATAGGTAAGTTTTGATCATGATAATTAGGTAAGTAAAATACCTTTTTTATTTTTCTAAAACAATACGTAAAGTCGGAGGAATAATTATAGTAACTACATTATGTATTTTATCAGTTTAGTCTTACAATGCCAGTCATTCCTGTATAGTCAACTAAATGCATAATATATTTTTTTTTTTATTTTGAGTGGGTCGCTTATTAATTTTTGACCGACGCACTGCTGAGAAACGCCCCACTTGGCCAAATTTATCCAGGTCAAGGGTGGTGGCTTTCGCGATTGGATACGTCCACCACCACCCTCCCAAATGTGTATTATTGTTACATGTTTTAAATAAAACCTCCTTCATAGAGTTGGTCATTAGTATGAAAAAGCATCGTGGCTGTCATTGAGTTATTGAGAGAGAGTAAATGAGTTGACTTTGGAAAATTGATTTTTATTTATTGAATAAGTACAAAGGGGAAATATCCTTGTTTTTATACTATAATTAATTTTAAAGTTTGTGTCTGTCATGTTTTTAATTAGAGTGACCATAGATAATACACTATAATATAAGAAGAGTGACTTACCAAAAACACCAACAGTGTAGACACTGCGCGACCAGCGTGCGGCGCTAATGGTTGATAGATGTGATGTCGCAGCCAGGAATGTACGATAAGATTCCAGGCTCGATAGTACCTTGAAAAACGAGATGTGGTCCACCAGTCCTGGAAATATAATAAAAATATTTTATTAAATAAGGTGTATATGGGGTACGCCGCGTGGTATCCGGCTGAATAGAAAAAAGTACCACCCTCATTTCTTACCGAGGTTTCGTAAAAGGCGACTAAGTTAAGTCGACCCGCCGTGTGGTATGCGGTTAAGTAGACCTTTTTCTTACCGAGGTGTCATAAAATACGACTAAAAGTTGATGTCAGGCAGGCGGCCGGTCATAAAATACTTAGGTAGGTAGGTAGGTAAATCATGTGCCAACATATTTATAACATGTTGTGCCGACCACACTTAGAGTGAGATAAGGGCAGAAAGATGAAGGAGCGTCATATGGGGCTTTAGGACTTTAAATATTATCCGTACCGCTCCAACAGCGCACGGATCAGGATAGCAAATATATCATGCCCTGAGTGAGACTTACCGTTGATAAATATTGTACGCATTACTTTTGATTTTGTGATAACTATGAAAACTTATATAGTGTGAGGAATCAATTAACTAGCTCAAAGTGCATAACAATCAAATTTAATTATCAATTCTTTGTTTATAAAGAATTCTTTTTTTTCTTTATTTTAATGAGTTCCGTCTAGTGCCTGAAGGGGCAAAGGGAAACTGAACATGTATTTGTAATTTCACCATAAGTAAAGACTAGAAACTTGAAAATGATCTGCAGTATTTATACCCAAACGTTAGGCGTATACTAAAAGTCAGTTAGAACAAAACTATTGTCAAATCGTACACTTCGTAAAATATAAATGAATATATGTTTAAATTTTCAGTAAAACACCAGTGTTGCGTTTAAGACCGCTAAGTTATGTAACCAAATAAAGTAGGTCAAATATCTCAAATGTACCGAACTTGCATTTAGGTTAGACACTGATAAATTAGTATACTCGCATCGCAACCAATAAGCCTCTATCCTGCGGGAAATTGCACTTGATATATCAAGTACAGTACGATACTTCATTTATCACAGCGGGGATTTTAAGTGTTGTAAGTAAATACGATGAAAGAATTGTGTAGCATAATGGAAATGGATTTACGAAGAAAATGGATGTTTTTTATTTTTCTGCTTAAAGTTAAGAGGATGCTTTTCAATAGGTGATAAAATTTATAACATCACTTACTATCAATTACCAACATCATCTGTGGTATATGTATTTTTGTTAAATCGGTACATTTTTATTGGTTAAAGGTTGGAGTCTCATTATAGGACATTTAGTGTCAAAAAGTCTGATAAATCATAGTAAATATATTAAAATCCTTAAAAGACTTGCTTACAATTTAGATGATATTATGTTCTTTACAATTATTGATATATTTTGATTCTAGAATATGTACTTATATTTGTCTGACTATATAATCGTATTTCGCGTTCAAGCGTTCAAAGCAATTAAATCGGAATTAAAAACAATTATACATTACAATTTAACTAATTTACACTTAAGGCTCCTACAATTTGTGAGAAAGGGTTGATCCTTAAGATAAATTGGCTTACTCCGTAATTGAGTTTGTTTAATCCAAATTGTTTTGAAAATGAGAAGTTTCAATTCCTTCACAGTTCTATAGGAGCTTTAGTACTTAACAAGAGAAGACTTATTTAACTACTTTAAAATTACAAAAAAGATTGAATTTTAAACTTTTAATCAAGTTTTCCAACTTTATATTTGATGCATAAACAAATTATACTTAAAGTATATCTATAAATGTGAACTGATACTACACATCTAATTAAATTCCTTTTTTTGATAAAAAATGCTGAAAACATTTTTAAGCCAATGCTGTGCGAACAAAGACAAATATAAATATAATATACATGGATTTTATCATGTTTGATATCAAACGTAACTTTTTTGGTCTCTTAAATATTTTCTCCGAACATCCATATAGGTAACACATATCATAAAGATTATGAATGAAATGAATGAATAACTAAATTTTATTGATCGTCTAGTGGTCATAAAATGATCAAATATAAAATGAATTGTGTATTCCCATATAAACAATGTGACTTTAGATTCCTAAAAGTAGGAAAAATAATTCTCAGCGTAACATGGAATGTATATAGCTAATTTAAATTGTTATCCTTACCTATCCCAACATTTAAATTTACATGATCAATCATGTTCTTTCTTCTCTGCCCCACGTTATTACTATTTCATGTTTGACTTCAAGAGGAAAAACGTAATCCACGATTTTATTGAAATTTTAGTTAAGATATTTAAAACGCATATAATAGACAGATGTACACTTCTCTGTGTGAATTTAAAGTATTTGTATCTGATCTCGAACTTCTTCGTGTAAGCAATTTTCTTTGCAAGTGGTTTAAAGATTTATCTTTATAAATGACTATATTCTACATATACCTCATAAAACAACCGATCTCCAAACGTGAGCATCTCGGCGAAGGCGTTGTGCCAAGCGTGAAGGAGGCAATAAAATCCGCAGAGAAACGAGATCACGCCAGGCAAAACACACGCAAACATACCGCGAACGACTGTTCCTGCTTCCACCTATAAGACAACATTATTACATCACCAAAATTAACTTATACTCACTAAAACTTCGGAAATAAAGCTCATATTTATAGTTAAGAAGCAAGTTTCCATCTACCTCACCTTCACCGCCGTCATCAGGTATTAATTCTTGAATTTAAACTATCGTGAGTAGTATTCATGGTTAATGTATAGAACCGGCTATACTTACGTCTTATTCTATCGGGTTAGCTACTACGGAACTCATTGCTCCCGCCGGGATAACGTCGTGTAAAGAGCTCATGTGCCTAAGTGCACCGGATGGGTTCGAAACTAGTCGGGCTAACCCTATAGAATAAGACGTGAGTATAGCCATTTTCGTTTAATAAATAATTCAATTGAAATAGGAGGTAATATAACTAAGAAACAAAGGCATCCATAAGCTCTTGTAGTTCTGTTTAAATAATAATAGTATTAAAATCGAACAAAATAATAAATTGTCTTAATATTGGTAGTATATATAATATGTAAACTTTGTTTAGCGAATTATAAATAAAAATCATATTAAATTGGATAATATAATAAAATATTTTAATATCGGCAGTTAACATATATGAGCATGCATAAATAATGAAAATATGTAATTATAAAGTTTAATTTACCTTTGGTTCCTTACCGTAATCAGACCAGTACGGTAACATAAACCGCTCCCAGAGAAAGCTGTTGTAAAATATGATAGCTGCTACTTCCAAGAAATGGAACACCACAACGCCCCATCTAATTTTCTTTGTCCTTCAATTTCAATAACAATTTTTTACCACACACAATAATTATTGGAAATATATATATTATTTTGATAATCTAAAATATGATCGATGCGCGATGAAATTTCATCGCGGATTAAAGTTAAGAAAAGAAAACTTTAAAACTTGAAAACTTAAAAAGAAAACAGGCACTTCACTAAGGCAAGTAGGCAGTAAAGTTAATTCTTGTAATAGGTACAGTGTATTGTATAACAATTTTTTTTTTTTTTTTCGGACACTAATTAAGGCTGTTAGCCGTGAAGGCTTTGACAGCGTCACCGGGAGAGTGGGCGAGCGCAGAAGCATCGCCGGGGGTGAAGTGCTAGGAGAGCGGGTCTCGAAAGAGGCCCGCAGCATCCTGGGAGCGTCGCCTTAAGGGTGCCTCCCGTGAGGCCGAACCTCGGCTTAAAGCGACGCGCTGTGGAGGATTATAGTCGGACTGTGGAAGAGTCCTAATGTCATAACGGTCGAGGTTGGACGCCCCTTCCGCTAGACGTGAGAAATCGGGGACCTCGCCTTCGCCGGCGAAGGCGCTGTGTGTGTATGTGTGTGAAGTGTTTGGCGTTGGCGATCGTAAGATGATCGTCAGGGTCGTATAGAACGCTCCTAGGGCGCCTATAGTTTTTAGCTCTGAACTTATTTTCATAGCATTTATATTGGACCATTTTAGAAATGAGCGGGTTCGGGTGCGCCTCTGCCTTTTCAAAATATTTCTTCGAGAAACATTTGAATAGGTTGGCTATGGAGGGGAGACCTAGATCTCTATGTAGGTCTACGTTTCGCATGTACCATGGACAGCCGGAGGCTATACGCGTGAATTTATTTTGCAAACGCTGCAAGACATTTAATCGATAAGGACGTACATGCGCGAACGTGACGCACCCATAGGACATTATCGGTCTTATGCAAGCTTTGTAAAGCGTCACTTTGTTACGAAGTGACATTTTACTCTTCTTGCATAATATCGGATAGAGACGACCCAACGCATACGCTGCCCTGTTACGGACTACGCGTATGTGTTTGGCGAAAGAGAGAGTAGGTTGGAGGATTACCCCGAGGTATTTGATCTCTTCCTGCCACTGTATTTCCCTGTTGTGTATTGTTATACACTTCAGGGGGTGGGGGGACCGAGCGCCTGGCTTGTTAAAGAACATGGCCGCGCTCTTATCCGGATTGATGGCTATTCTCCATTGAGCAAACCACCTCTCGAGGTTGTCTACTTCTGCTTGGAGACGTTTGACTATTAGGTCTTTTTTAATCGAAGACGTGAAGAGGGCAGTGTCGTCAGCGTATAGGGCTAACGACGAAACCATTTTGTTGTGAGGGATGTCGCTCGTGTAGAGCGAATAGAGGTATGGTGCGAGCACCGAACCTTGGGGAACTCCAGCACGAATCGGTCGACTGGATGATAGAGTACCGTCTAATCGGTATCTGAAGGTACGACCTGTTAGGTAGTTCCGTAAGAGCCTTACGAGACTATCCGGTAATTTTAAACTTTTAAGCTTGTATATCAAGCCTGCGTGCCAGACCTTATCAAAGGCTTTGGCTACATCGAAAAAGACGGCACCAGTATCCGCTCCGCGTGATAAGCGGTTTTGGATGACATGTTCCACCAGGCGGTGCACCTGGTGGACGGCCGTGTGATTTGATCTGAACCCGAACTGTTCGTCCGGTAGAAGTTTATTGGAATCTATTTCCATTCTAAGTCTCGAGAGGATCACTCTCTCGTAGACTTTTCCCAAGCTGTTAAGCAGACTTATAGGGCGATAACTATCTGGGTGGTTACGGGGTTTACCCGGTTTGTGGATTCCTATGATTATTGCTTCCTTCCACTCATCGGGGAAGCAACAACATGTCAGGAGGGCATTGAAGATCAAAACCAAGAGGCAAACAAGGCGGTCGGGAAGACGCTTAAGAGCCTTGTTTGTTATGCCATCGGGACCTGGAGATTTCCTAGGTTTGAGCTTATCAAGGATAGCTCTGATCTCATCTCCGGAGGTGGGGGGGAGCGGAACCCTATCGGGAACCACCTCGGTTGGCCTATTCACCAGTGATTCCACCCTGTCGTGGAATTTGGCGTGCTCGGGTGAGCTGGGATTTGGGGTGCATTGGGCTTCAAAGCTGTCCGCCAAGCACTCGGCCTTGTCAGTATCTTCAAACGCGGGCGGAAGATTAGCTCGCAACAGTGGCGGTGTGGACACGTATTGCTCCCCTCTCAATGACTTCGACAGCTGCCAGAAGGCCTGGTGGCTGGGCGAAATCTCCGAGAGTTTAGCATCCCAGGAATCGCTGCTAAAGAGGGCAATTTTTTCTTTCACCTCTCTTTGTAATTTCCGGAGTCGGATCCGGTTTTCGGGGATGGGATACGCTGCATACGCCCTAGTGGCTGCGCGTTTTCTAGTAAGAAGCGCTCTGATGTCATCAGGGAGACGCAGACGACCTTGATCGTCAGGTATTTCCCTTGAGCATGCTTCGATAGACTCTTTCAGATGAGCGGTGAGGTGTGCGGATGCCGACTTGGCGACATCCTCTGAATCTATTTTATCTGGGATTTGGTCCAGGTGGACAGAATCTGTTGACCGGAGGTGCTCGTTGAGCTTCTTCCAGTCTATGATGGTTTTTGTACTGGGCTCCGCGGAAGCGGGTCGTCCCAGTTGAAACAGGACCGGTCTGTGGTCCGAGCTGAGATCATGAATAACCTCTATTGAGCGTAGCTGGAGGGCTACGTTCTTGAGCGCTACAATATCCAGAACGTCCGGGGACTGCGCACTATTGTGAGGATAGTGCGTCGGTTCGTTTGGAGCTACGACATCGAAGTTAAGATGAGCGAGTCCACTGAGACTGTGGAGGATGCGCCCATTTTTATTTTGACTAATTGAGTTCCAATGACCGTGCTTCGAATTGAAGTCTCCGGCCAGAATAACTGAGTTTCCGAGTGCCAGGAGCGCGACGATGTCGTTCCTTAACACTTCTTTTTTGGGACTTAGATATACTGACGCCAGAACGACGGATGGATGACCCGTCATACCAATCTGGCAGACTGAAGTTTCCATGTTTTCTAACTGAGGGGGATCTATTGGTGAAACATGGAGTGATCTTTTGTAATAGATTACGGTACCGCCCTTTCGAGAACCGGAGCGGTCGTGACGGATTATGTTATAGTTTGCGATCCTGGGATTTCGTTTACTCGGTTTCAGGAAAGTTTCCTGAACCAAGAGTATGTCCACGCAATGAGTTACCACGAATTCACGGACTTCGTGGATTTGTCTGACAAGGCCGTCCGCGTTGAGCGTGACGACTCTGAGCCCGAAGGGTTTCTTCCTGTGTGGTGTACTACCCATTAAGATTTTTTATTTTGATATTTTTGCGATGGCCTGCACGAGCTCTGCGTGCTCGAGTAAAGCCATCAATCTGTTCTTTTTGTATAACAATGTCATATCTCTCTTTTATACTGAAACTTTTATGTTATTTTTACGATCGCATCGAAAGTATTGAGAACTTAATTAGCAATTTGTTTGAAAACTGTAAACTATATTTAACTAATCTACCGTTCTTTCTAATTGAAGGCAAATCAAATTAGAAAATCTAATGCTTAAGTGAGATATGTTATTATTTTAATAAACAATTCGTGTCTAATTCAGTTAGGATTTAGATTTATTTGTAATTTAATAGTAATTGTAGGGTTATCTGTTTTACTTTAGAAACGAAACAAACTAAATGAACGGAATAAACTATAAATATATAAGAGGAAATACGGATACTAGAAAGCTATGTTACACCTTAACGGCACTTATTAAATCAAGAAAGCAAAGTGCTTCTTGTAAATTGATCACGTAGTGAGTGTGTAAACTCTCACAGCGCCTCGTGGTCCGATAGTAAACACGGAGAAGAGATATTGTGTTTCCAAGCACACTATCCAATATAAATTCTGTACTAAATCGTTAAATCGTCGCTAATTTTATAGTTTTCTTTATAGTAATCCTAGCAAATGTCTTTTATAATCTAAGTATGTTTCACTTTGTGGAAATTTCTTTGTATTTTCTGTTTGAAAGTAGATTTCAGGCTGGTGTATTTGTGTCTGTAGATAATACAGTAGGGCTTGAGAGGATTAGTTCTAATCCGGGCCAATCGCGTCCCTTCCGCGTGTTTGCCTACCAGCTACTTCGGTGTACTCAGAATACGTATCTTGGGGATCTATTACAACATAAATGTAATTTATAACTGATGAAATGGCCCGAGGGAAACAATTATTTCGAGAAAGTGATTTGTTTTATTATTTGCAAAATAAATTGAATCTTATAGACAAAGAGGCTTCATGACGGAAATTTAATCGTGTTATACAATGTAACTAGCTGAAGGGTAATTTATCATTCATTGACAAAGTTGACTAAAGAAATTATCAAAATTACTGCGCCGTGTGGTGGTGGCGGCTGAGTAGAGAGTAGAGGCAGACCACCCTCATTTCTTACCGAGGTGTCGTAAAATGCGACTAAGGTAAGTTGATCCACCGTGTAGTATCCGGTTAAGTAGAAAAGACCACCCTCTTTCTTACCGAGGTGTCGTAGAATACGACTAAGGTAAGTTGATGTCAGGCAGACGGCCGGTTGTAAAATAGGTAGCCAAATCATGTCACAACATGTTTATAACATATTGTGCCGACCCCACTTAGAGTGTGATAAGGGCAGGAAGATAAATTATCAAAATTACTAACTAACTAACGGTAAAACAATACGTTAGTTGCACATACTATTATTTAATTGTTACTATTCTGTACATGTTTTTGGAATATGATTATATATTTAGTGTTACGGCTAAGCAGAGCGGTAACGAGCTATCCAAGCTTTGTATAACTAGTTAAGACCAGGCTAGGACCTTCAAAAATTAATCTTATCAGTATTAACCTGAAGATAATCTTGTGGAGATATGTGTAAGAGTTGAAAATATGAATATTTTTCAATACGATATCATGAAGTGAAAATTAAATACTACTTAAATATAAATCGCTGTATAGAACTTAATAAAGATAAAAATAAGAAAATAAAAATACCTAGGATATTCGTCCCTGTAGACAAGAGTTGGTGCAAATAGAAAATATACGTAGTGCGAGAACGACGGCAGTGATATTTTACCGTCGTGACATCGGGGAACGCAAACGACTGCCACGGCACAAATCTTCATCACGAACCGAAACTGGAATCAAGTTAACCAAATTAGCGGCCTGGTATTATGATATTTCTGGAAAATGGCCTCTACACTCGGTCAGAATAGTTGGCACTTCATCAAACATCATGCTGGTCTAATGTGATTTTGTGGTAGCCCTTAAATATTCTGGGATATGAAGGCCTTATCACTGTAAACTGCATGATCCATAGTTAATATAAATGAAGACAATAATAAGATTTTATTCCGCCGCGTGGTAGCAGGCTGAGTAAAATAGACCACCCTCATTTATTACCGAGATGTCGTAAAAGGCGACTAAGGTAAGTTGACCTACCGTATGGTATCCTGTTGAGTAGTATAGACCACCCTCATTTCTTACCGAGGTGTCGTAAAAGGCGACTAAGGTTAGTTGA
Organism: Morpho achilles; assembly: GCA_947086495.1. Classification (NCBI taxonomy): domain Eukaryota; kingdom Metazoa; phylum Arthropoda; class Insecta; order Lepidoptera; family Nymphalidae; genus Morpho; species Morpho achilles. The sequence goes on from CAMTZB010000019.1 coordinate 11,244,635, forward strand.
CGTCAGGCTGGCGGCCGGTCGTGAAATACGTAGGCAAATCATGTGACACCATGTTTATGACATGTTGTTCCGACCCCACTAAGAGTGGGATAAGGGCAGGATGATATAAAAAATAAGATTTTATAGAAAACCAGCTCGGTTTCAAGCTGTAACCCATTGGTAAGAATCACACGCTCTCACTGTTATGCTATCACAGCTTAGATATATTAAAATTCATAAACATTAAATGTATGTGAAAAGTCATGAACCAGCATGATTCGCACACAAAAAAAACTGCCAAGCTTTTACTTTACTACTGAACGCAATTTACAGCTTAATAACATTGTAGTGTTAGTACCTTAACAGTATGACAGACAAACAAAGGCATAAAGGAAATGCAACGATCGCAAGCTTAAATTCTATAGAAAAATTAAAGTGTCCATTTGCGTTAAGAAAACAGTGAGTCATTAATGCTACTTGCGACTGAGAGTGCTTACTAGAAAATGAATTAAGACCAGGATATAAATCAAAGGGGATAGTAATGTGTTAAATGTAGAATTAAAGAATCAATTATAGAAGTTAAAAAGTGAGCGGCCTGTAACTGTCTCATTTCTGGATAAAGGTCTCCTTTCGAAGAGTATTAGAGGTTAGACAAGTCTCGTGGCGGACGTAGGTTACATATATCCAAAACATTCCTCTAACATATGTAGATTTTGTCACGATGTTCTTTAGCGAGAAGAGCATGAATTGTACTTAACAATAAGTACGTGGTTGACCGAGCCTTGATAATTTTTTACAAAATAAAAAAAATAAAAAAAATAATACAAATAATCGTGTAGGTGGGACACGATCCTAGGTATGATCGAGGTAGAAACCACCCATTCCCCGAACAAGCTAATCTTGACAGTTTTCGGCAAAAATATAGTATTTTATATTTTCAATGTAAATGTTTGTATTTTTTTAATGTCCAAAAACAGGAATAAAACGAATTTTTAAAAAATAAAACCTAGCTAGATCGATTTATCCCATTCAAAACCTCCTGCCTGCTGAATTTGAAATTTCAGGAAAATCGTGTTAGAGCCGATGATACACACATACACACACACACACACACACTCATATATATATATATATAAAGCTCATTTAAATATTAAGGATACTAATAACATTTTTTTTTACCTCAGTTTTTAGTTTTACAAATCCAAATGTAGTATATTTGTTACTCTGAGCCACTATGATAAAAATAAATCTGTTTAAATAAGTCTGACCTTTCTGTAATTCTCTCAGGCGTGAGAGCTCAGAGAGGAATCGCTTCAGTAGTTCAATTCACATTATTAAGAATGCCAATGAATTTAAAAAAATATGATTTTTAGGTCGACAAAATCAAAATTGAAATGTTTATAGTAGGTATATTTTTTGTTTGAATAATTAACGAAATATATTTAATAATATTAAACATAACGAAGTTTGTACTAGAACGCCTTCGTATTATAAATCATATTAAAAGTCACAATAACTTTTTTCAAAATAACTTTGTAAATCTAAAAATCATGGTATTAAAAATAGAGCATATCGGGCTATTGCTTGTTACTAAATTTAGTTTTCTTTTCAGATACAAGAGATCTGGTTTAATCAAAAATCAGATCAAATCATCTTATTTGCAGATTATGGGTAGGTACATAGAAAGGTCTTAAAATTAATTAAACACAGCCATAAACTGATAAACATATCATACATAATTAAACACAGCCATAAAAAATTAAAATTTAGTATTGTGATTTGACGAAAAGTAGTTGAACCTGTAAGATGGCGCGTACATAGTCGCCAGGACCAATAATCCAACAATACATAACTGATGTGTTGTGAAGAACGTGGAGTGTTAAGTGGTAAGAATTTCGTCAGTAGCAGCCGGTGCCTTGCCATTATTTACTGGGCTAGCAATGGCTCCGACAGGGGTGTTATCTGATTTATGTTACTTTCCACTTTCGACAGAGTTTTGTCGCTTTAAATATGTTCGGGTAATAGTTTTACTATTAGGTGGCATTATGTTTAATATAACATAAATTTGATATGATATAAATAAATAAATATACGGGACAATTACACACACGACGGTCCGTCCCCAAACTCTAAAGTACTCGTAAGTAACTTAATTCTTGTATTATGGATGACAGAGGACTAGTATATATATAGATATATAGTTTTAAATACATTTAGGCTTAAAGAATAAATGTTTTGAGAAAATCCCTCGGCGGGAAACGAATCCGCGACCCGTGTAGCTAAATGCAGCGTCACTGCCAACTCCGCGAACTGGCCAGTCGATATGATGTATTAAAATATTAGAGATAAACATAAATAAGTTAACTCTTGCGAACGGTAGATTGCGAGTTCGCTTGGGCAAAGAAACGATACGCAAATAAAATTTTAATTATAAGTAGGGTTGTATGGTTCCAATATATAATATAAGTATATTATCACTAATATCTCTTATAACAAAAGTAAGGCTTATGTATTTTACTCTCTCTATTCTTCAAGTTTAACCGATGGCGGGAGTAAGATTATAGGTACGCCGTTAAATATAAGTATGCAGGAAATAATAATCATTTATCACTTACTAGTGGCCCGCTCCGGCTTCGCACGGGTATAAAATATATAGCCTATGTCACTCATTAAAAAAATGATTAAAATCTATCCAGCAGTTTTGTTTTATTCATTACTGCCTGTGGCCCACACGCGTCAAATTTGGAGTAAAACAATTCCCCTGGGGTGCCAAAGTGGTCGGCCTCCTCGTGGCGCACCCTGGGCAAGCTTAGTCTTGGCGAACAGACCACTGTGGGGTGGCCAATCCAGAATACAATTACAGAATGTCTTTATATACAACATTCACAGCTTTTTTGTCATAAATAAAGAATACTTGTTACTCTTGATAAAGCGACATATAGTCGGCCATGTGAAAAAAACCCGTCCAATCGCAGCTAAATTCGAAGTGCTATAAGACAAAGCGCGCAATCGCTATACCCTGCATTTTAAATCTGTAATATCTTCGAAAATGTTCATTTAAATTACAAATGAAGAAGAAAATGCTATTGTGGGTCCATAAGAGATAGACATAATATGTATACCATCGCGGAGTTTTCTGTAGACCTTTTCAAGGTGTACAAATACTTAGTACATTATTTTGACAAATATTGTAGGGTTCGGCCTGCGTTTGCAATGTAAACGGAAAAGAAATGTAATTATTTACGACATCACATTGGAAACCTCAAAAATGATAGTATTTCTTTACTCCATATTGAATGTTTATAATAAAAGTTTATAATATGTTAGATTATACATATAAACCTTTCTCTTCAATCACTCTATCTATTAAAAAACCGCAACAAAATCTGTTGCGTAGTTTTAAAGATTTAAGCATACAAAGGGATATAGGGACATAGGAACAGACAGAGAAAGTGACTTTGTTTTATACTATTTAGTGACGTTTAGCTATTATAACTAACGACGATATTTCTCCTTTATTCTTATGCAATAATAAAAATCAATTTTCCCAAAGTGAACTCATTTACTCTTTCTCAAAAACTACTCAATGACACATATGACAGCCAAAATGCTTTTTCATATTAATGACTAACTCTGAAGGAGGATGTATTAAAAACATGTTGTAACAGTCGACCATCCTGACAATATTTGCGACCCCGCAAATCTCATAAGCTGACTTCTGGGAATGAATCTACCACCGATTGGGAATGCTGATTGTACTGAGAAGAATCGGCAAGAAACTCAATACTTGCTCTTTTAATCTGTAAAAGAAAAATCATTTCGCACCTTAAGCTCACCCTCAATCACTGTCATGGCATAACACAGCTCAATAAGTGGCAACCAACTCAGCAGATACACACGTAAACAGACTCGCAAATGATAACGCTCAAAGAACAATCACCACATCTAGGCAGAGTCTAGCTGAGAGTCGTTGCAGATGGCCACAGTCTAGAAAACAATCGTTACAACTGGAACAAATCCAGAGAATAATCGTCATTCTAGCTGACAGTTCTATCGAACAAAAGTCACGGGCGCGTCTATGGCCTCACATAGCACATCGTCACGTTGATCTGACTGAGTTAATAAACCGAATACTAATTACCATCATAATATCATCATAATAATCTCTCCAATAAAAACTCCATTTTTATTCCATAGCATCGCATATCGCAACTATCTCTCAAATTATACGAAATTCGCACTCTCCGTGTTGTCTCAAGATATTGATCGTCATTTGTCTTTTCTTTAAACTCTTTTAAATTTCCAGATATTCCTTTGGTCCGCTCTATTTGTGAGTTTAGGTTACATCCTCTTCTGAATATAATAAACGACGATATTTCTCCTTTGTACTTATTATATTATTATACTTATTCAATAAATAAAAACAGTTTTCCCAGAGTCAACCCATTTACTCTTTCTCAACAACTTAATACACATATGACAGCCACAATGCTTTTTCATATTAATGACCAACTCTATGAAGGAGGTTGTATTAAAAACATGTTGTAACACTATTATTTTGATAATTGTCAAATATTTTACCATACTTCACCAAAGAAAAATTACGTTTAGCTGTCATCTATGTTTTGTATTCCACTGACATTTGCGTTTTGTTATTCAATGTCATAGTCGTTCTTGTAATACCACGATTTATAGTGACTTGACGGGATAAAATAAATGCGGTCGAACGGGATAAAAGGTATCCTATGTCCGTTTCCTGGTTCTAAGCAACCTCTACACCAATTTTCGGACGAATTGGTTCATCCGTTCTTGAGTTATAAATAGTGTAACTTAGACCAACTTTCTTTTATATATATAGATAAGAATTATCTAAGTATGTTTCTCACTTTAAATGAGTTTCTATTATTCCAATAATAAGAAAATCCCGTTGATAGGATTAGTTAGTTGAACAAAAATAAATGGAAATAATAATAAAACTTAAAAATCACTTCGACGACATCGTATTTCGATTTTATTAACTACTACTAATCACTGTGATACCACACGGCGTGTGGTATCCGGCGTGTGGTATCACACGTTACCGGCTGAATAGAATAGTACCACCCTCATTTCTTACCGAGGTGTCGTAAAAGGCGACTAAGGTAAGTCGACCCGCCGTGTGGTATCCGGCTGAGTAGAATAGTACCACCCTCATTTCTTACCGAGGTGTCGTAAAAGGCGACTAAGGTAAGTTGACCCACCGTGTGGTATCCGGTTTAGCAGAATAGACCACCCTCCTTCTTACCGAGGTGTCGTAAAATACGACTGAGGTGAGTTGACGTCAGGCAGGCGGCCGGTCGTAAAAACGCAGCCAAATCATGTTACAACATGTTTATAACATGTTGTGCCGACCCCACTTAGAGTGGGATAAGGGCAGGAGGATATATATAGCTACTACTAATCACTAACTACAAAATTATAAGATAGATTTGGCCAATAAACCTATTATGTTTTATGTAATCTATAATATGTTTTAATATTTTTCAGTGCAAAATGTTAAAACATGATCATTGTTTTTTTTTTTATTGCGAGTAAACAGGAGGAATAAGAAACAAAGCCCTCACATCATTGTACGCTTGCACCAAAATTTCCATGGATAAGCCCCAAACCCTGGTAGCCATTTATCTTTATGACAGTTTTGTAATGGATTACGTAAAAATCTTCTCTTGTATAGATTAATTTATCGCCCGCTTTTATTTCCATTAATATTGACGGAATGGGTACACGGCTATCCTTTTTGCGTACTAGCTTTTTAGATTGATAACCTGTAGATGTCAATCGTACTACCCACATATGTAAATATATTTGACAAAAGAAAGAAATTTATATAGAAAATTTCACTTTTATAGTTTCTATGTATTCAAATGCGTATAAAAGTTGTGGTACTTCATTTAGTCTTATCACTTTTGCATTTGTGACTGTTAAAATACAGTTCAAAACGCCTGTCAAATACTGAAGGGCGTTCTTACAGTGTAATTAAATCCAATGAATTCCTTAATTTCAGCTACAAATCATATACATCTACAAAGTTCTTTGCAAATTATTGATATTATTATTTAATTATTTATTTGTTACTTATTATTGACTTTTCACTCTTTCGGTTATGTTTTAGGTATTTCCATATGTACCATAATAATAAATGATTTAAGAATTTATTCTTGTCATGTATCTTTACTTATAAGTGCTTCAGATGAATAAAATTTTAAGAAATTAAAGAAAAAGAAAAAAAATATAAATATTGATGAAATCCCGTTTTGGTGACCTCTGCTACGAGTATTGAGCAAATAAATTATTTCCACCTTTTTTTAAAAAAATATTTCGAATATTATAGTCATATAGACATAAAAAAACTGTGGTATCCCAGCGGTAACACCGTGCGACTCTTTCGAGGAGGTCACGGGTTCAAACCCGGGCAGACGCCAATGAGTTTTTCTGTTAAAACTTATGGGTCTAGTTGATAATTGAAATTTATCATTCGCTTTTCGGTGATGGAAATCATCGTGAGGAAACCTGCATATCTATAGAGAATTCTGGAGATATGTGTAACCTACCAATCCGCATTGGAGCAGCGTGGTAGGTCTTAGCTCCAATCCTTCTCTCCACAAATGGAGAGAAGAGACCTATTCCCAGCAGTGGGATAGTAACTTACTTAGTCATATAGACCAAAAGCGATCAATTATTTGCTATGAAAATGTCGAGACATATTTTATTTAACATCTTTTAAATAATCTGAATAAGATTAAAAATAGAATATCAATTCCTAATATTAAAAGCTTTTATTCAACTTGCAATGTATGTGAAGGTGGAATCTTGCAAGTTAAATGTGACCCACTTCCCGGTGTCCGTTTGAGCTAATATTTTACATACTGTTCCAGTCCCAATGACAATGCATGTTTGTGATAAGGATAAGTGATGACCTACTCCTATTGCCAGGATTGGCTACAGACGAAGGAACTCCACATGGGTAAGAACAAAATTTAGTTAAAAGCTGCTTTAAAAGTCTTACTAGACTTGTATAATATCTTTTATTAACTTACTTAAGGCTGCAAAAACTGATATCGTATTATTTTAATTATAAAACTTTCACTTCGATCCTCTGCTATACTAAGTCGTGTACATTTCATTCTTATTGATCGACTTACAGAATGCGCGATAAAGTTATACGCTTGAAGGACATGCAATTAAGAAAGATATTTCTGTAGATGATCTAAAGCTACCGTTTTATTCATACGGTCAGATGTTACTGTTAGGACGCTGTATCGGTATCCGGCTATCCGGCTAGGTAGAATAGACCACCTTCATAAACATTTCTTACTGAGGTGTCGTAAAATACGACTAAAATAAGTTGACGCGAGGAAGGCGGCCGGTCGTAAAATATGTAGCCAAATCAAGTGACAACATTTTTACAGCATGCTGTGCCGACCCCAATTAGAGTGGGATAAGGGCAGGAGGATGATGATGACGTCGTAGGATTTGAACTGTTACCGTAAAGTAAACAATAAAAATGAAGGTTAACAGATGGTTTGGAACTGGCAGCCTTCAGGCTAATCTTCTGAAATGAACAGCTGCACAGCTCATAAAGTAACCGTTTATATAACTTACCATTTCACAAGTTACAATAGCAGATGAGGCTAACGCTACGTAATTTGTTGTTAGGCTTCGTACTGGCACTGCAACCACTGCTAACTCCAGTGCAATCACACCGATAAGTCCTAATAACGCCCATATTTTACATAGACCTGTAAAAAAAAAAATGTCTATACGCACCCTTAGAGATAGGTGAACAGCTACAAGCTTTAAGCGACATCTGAGGCAGTACACTAAAATGTCTGCTTAACTAATAACTTTAAAAATAAATATATTGGAAATGCACACACGGACGTCCGTTCCCAAAGTAACTTAATACTTGAGTTATGGGTGACTGGTAAATATATATAAACATATATCATTGTAAATATGACTGGCTCGTTGGAGCAGTGGGTAGTGATTCATCTGCGCGGGTCGCGGGTTCGATTCCCGCCGAGGGCCAACATTTTCAATAAATTTATTTATTGCTCTTTGAGCCTGGGTGAATATTTGTTTTTTCATATGTAAGTAAAAAAGTAAGTAACGGCCTGTTACTATCCCACTGCTGAGAATAGGCCTCTTCTCTCCGTTTTGGGAGAGAAGGATTAGAGCTAAGACCTACCACGCTGCTCCAATGCGGATTGGTAGGTTACACATACCTCCAGAATTCTCTAGAGATATGCAGGTTTCCTCACGATGTTTTCCTTCACCGAAAAGCGTGTGATAAATTGCAATTATCAATTATTCATATGTATTTAAAAAAAATATAAGCATATATACACCAGTTGCTTGTCACCCATAACACAAGTATTAAGTTACTTAATTTGGGGAAGGACGACCGTGTGTGTGAGTGTCCTATATATTTATTTATTTAAATACATATTTAAATTCATACATCCAGGCTCTAAAAACCAACAAATTGTTTATAGAAAATGTTGGCCCTTGGCGGGAATTAAACCCGCGACCCGCAGTGCTGAAGGCTGTCACTGCCATCTGCCGATACGGGCCTATCATATTTTATACATTGTCTAGCAAAAAATCTGTCATCGCTAAGGTAAAGAATTATTTATTTTAGATTTATGAAAATATTATGAGTCAAAATTATACTTGGTGTCTTACACCGGTCCTTAAATCGATTTATTATTTTAGTCATTTAGACATCAATTCTGCTTAATCATCATCCTCCTGCCCTTATCCCACTCTAAGTGGGGTCGGCACAACATGTTACAAACATGTTGTTATATGATTTGGCTACGTATTTTACGACCGGCCGCCTGCCTGACGTCAACATACCTTAGTCGTATTTTAAGACTCCTCGGTAAGAAAGAGGGTGGTCTATTTTACTCAACCGGATACCACACGGTGGGTCAACTTACCTTAGTCGCCTTTTACGACACCTCGGTAACAAATGAGGGTGGTCTATTCTACTCAGCCGGATAACACACGGCGGGTCGACTTACCTTAGTCGCCTTTTACGACACCTCGGTAAGAAATGAGGGTGGTACTATTCTATTCAGCCGGATACCACACGGCGTAGACATCAATTCTGCTTAAATGTTAAGATAATTTTTGTATGAAAGGTCAAAAGATGTCCAACAATACGCATATCTTAATTGTTTTCATTTTCTTTCAAAAATTTACCCTTTGAGCAATAATATCATAAAGTGTAAAGGTCACGGTTGAATCCTACAGAACTACACGTAAGTAGAGTTTCCATTTAATAAACATAAGTGGAACATATTGGATTTAAAAAATCTTATTATAAATTGATTCTTATCTTATTATCTTCTTCTTCTTCTTCAACCGATGGACGTCCACTGTTGGATATAGGTCTCTTCATGGGATCTCCAGAACACACAATTTTGTGCCGCTTGTATCCAGCGGCTCCTCGCGACCCTTTTGAGGTCGTCAGTCCATTTAGTAGGGGATCTTCCGACATTGCACTTTCCAGTGCGGGGTCGCCTTTCCAACACTTTGAGACCCCAACGGCCATCGCCACTTCAGCTTCACGACCCTTTGAGCTATGTCAGTGACTCTGGTTCTTCTACGGATCTCCTCATTTCTGATTTGATCAAGTAGAGATACTCCGAGCATAGCTCGCTCCATCGCTCGCTGAGCGACTCTGAGCCTTCTTATGAGGCCCATAGTCAGCGACCAAGTTTAGAATCCGTATGTCATCACTGACAACACGCACTGTTCGAAGACTTTTGTCTTCAGGCACTGAGGTATCTTGGACGAAAAGATCTCGCGTAGCTTCCCAAACGCTGACCATCCGAGTTGGATTCGGCGACTGACTTCTTTCTCGAAATTAGACCTACCTAGCCGGACCGTATGCCCCAGATATATATATTCGTCAACAATTTCGAGTGCAGAGTTCTCAATGATGATCGGGTGGAGCGGAACATATGAGTTTGACATAAGTTGCTCATGTTCATTTTTAGGCCCGCCTCAGATACAATATCTGGGGATATGTGTAACCTACCAATTGGAGCTTCGTGGCAGGTCTTAGCTCCAACGCTTCTCTCCAGCAACGGAGAGAGGCGTATGCCCAGCAGCAGAATTGTTACAGGCTGTTACTTTACTTTTTTTTACTTAAATATCATATATACACCCAGGCTCGGAGAACCAACAAATTTTTGTTAGAAAATGTTGGCCCTCGATCCCACGACCCGCGGAGCTGATGGCAGGGTCACTACAAACTGCGCAAACGAGCCAGTGAAAGTATCCGTACTTCATAAACATGTTAAAAAACTAGTATTATATTCTGGGCGAGAGTTATTTATCAGACCGTAACCAACTGGTCACCCTATCTATATGTTCTCCAGTGGAGTGAATTTAGTTCGGTGGCACGTGTATACGAGCAACGAAGTGACTAATTGGAGATAGTGTGAAGCGCAGTGGCCTCTTGCAACAAAAGGCTCTTGACTAGGAGATGACCTCTTGATGGGTCGCCGCCTTTATTCAATTTGTACTTTACATTTCAGCTATATATAGATATTTTGTTAAATAGAAAAAGAAAGGCTAGATGCCAAACTCGTTCTAAATAGTTTCAAAAATTGCACAAATTTTATCCAAATATATAAAATATAATATTTACTAAATTAATGTGTATTACTCGTATTAATAATGCATTTGGTGTTGATACAAGCTGCACCGGTAACGTCAATTTATGAGGTAAATACCGTCAATTACATAGCATGTTTTTTTTTTCACTTTTCGTAAGATACTCATAAAGAGGAATTTTTATTGTATTAGTTAACCCGGTATATAAATTACAATTGTACCAAATTTCATCAATATAATTCGATCGAAAAGTGTTATACATAAACATTAATTTTACATTTATTATACTAGTATGGATCTTTTTGTAATACAGATATAAAAAAAATCTTTTCATTTTTATTTAATTTGTTAAATAAATTTTCACTATCAGTAAAAATCTATGCTATCAAAAATGCGCTGATGTACCGTCAGGTACATCTTAACTCAATGTTAAGCTAACCCCAAAAATGTTTAAATATGGTCTGACGTAGACTATTGGATCTTTCTCTAACACTCTTAAGTTTGTATTCACACAATAGTATTTACGAAGTATTAAAAGCTTTTTTCCAGGGAGAGAAAAGACTTCTGTTCAGCGGCAATAACAGTTTCCTACTTTACTTTTTGTATGTGAAGAGTAACTCAGAAACTTAGAAATGAAAGCAATTTTTAAACAAACGTTTATATGTTACATTAATTTTTCATTTTTAATACATGCAAAAGTATCAGGTATTTGATCTATATTTGCTTCCTTACTCATTTGCACGAGTGCTTACAATGTTACACATTGTACATACCCGACTAAATTTAAAAAGGAAATATTTTCTATAATTGCAGTTACGATCAAGTCTAGGAACGCTATAAAGCGATCAGTATTTCAAAATTTAAAAAAATTGTATAATATAGGAATACTAATTGTAAATTACAAAATACTGTTTTTATACTTTAAAGTTAAGTTTCAAACCTGTATTTCGTTTGATTATACTTCGCACCAACGCATAAATCCTTAATGCTGGGTAGAAAGCGAGCGCCATAGCCAGTTCGAAGACCCAGAGCTTTGCGCCAAGTGTGATATTCACAAAACCAAGCAACACTGACTTCACGCCGATGTTGATTCTGAAATTAAACTTTTATTGATAAAATGATTTTTGTACAGAATTGCGAATGCTAATCTTCATTAGCATAGAAATTCTGTGCCCGACTCAGTTTAAACGAAATAGTCTGAAATATTGGTCGGGTTTCGATTGTTTCGAACGTAGCTTGTTATCATATCGCCTGTTTCCTTTCCATTGGTACATTTCCTCTGCGAAAGATGTGTTTCATAGACACATGTATGTTAATAGACTATTTGGATACTGAATAAAGAAATCAAACAATTTACGAGAGCTGATAGTGTCATTATTGTTTTATCTTGTACAAAAATAAAACCATAAACATTATGAACGGAATTACACGTCATGATAATTTTTGAATTCTTTCTATACCTTTATATGATTCAAAAGTATTATCAAAAAGCTGTATGGATAAGCAAGTATGTAGAAAAATTGTCTTTGAAGAATGAAGAATAGAAGTCACAAACATTCACTTTTTCATAAAAATCTTTTGTTGAATAAAAATAAGATATTGTTTTTTCATAAGAAAGCTTTTCTGTAAAAGCTTGTTATAATGAATAATGGAAGCACATTTTAATAAAAATACCGTCGGATAGGCGGTTCAAAGCTTTTTGGGCCCTTATCAATCTTTTAAGCCTCTCATTAGCATACAGATGGTTGCGGACAGGGACAGATTTAAAGATTAAGATGACTGAACATATAGCTATGATCCTAAATCAATAATGAAGTTGTTAATGATATGTACACTCTTTTATCGTCCAACATCCTAATACATTGTATTAGGATATGTACTACAATACATTAGTGACCGTAAAGTTCGATCTTATTTTATAACTTTATAAAGTATACGAGGGTTAACAATTTAAACATAATTAAACCGTACTTAACAATGAATTTTTTTTATCTAAATTTTAGTGTTCAAAACTGCAGCCGGTATTGTGTAAAACAAACTAATTCTGTTACTGCTTTGTATTGCGAATTTCATATATAGTCTTACCAATATAATACGAACTGATTGATGGATGTTGGATCACTGAAGTATTGGGATAGTGACCCTACATAAGTAAATGCAGCATTGGTAGACCACAAACACATTAAGAAGGCACAAATACATTACATAGGAAATCGCTGGATCCAAGCTGGATCGTGTGGAGTGGAGATCTCTTGGGACCTAAACTACATGTCCAGCAGTGGATGCCTATAGATTTAAGAAGAAGATACCTCCCTATTTCCTTACATGTCAACGTTAATAAGAATGTTTTACTTGCTTTCCTCGTTCTATAAGATCGTATATCACGGTGTCACATAACAACATCACAAGTATGACCACGAATATGTGATATATTGCTCTTATGTGAAGTGACTGTTCCAAGAGCACTGTTAAAGGCGATTCTCGATACGTGAACTCTGGATTCCTTTGTTTTTCGTCCTGAGGGATGCTGCCATTACGCAAAGGCGTCGTCTCTTTTGTTCTTCGTAGACTCATTTCTGAATATAAAGGAATAAAGCAGATAAATGAATATTATTTACAATTAATATCAAGAATTAAATTATGGGAAGGGCATTTGCGTTGTGTGGAAAATATTTGTCACAAGCGATGATGTTTAATGTTTTGTAAAATTATGAATATATTTAACAGAATATATTTAAAAAGATCAATCTGTATGTATTAGTGCATTTTAATAATAAAACTAGCATATGTCTTACTCTAAGTAATTAAGATTTCACCTGTATAAATGTACTTTATCTGTAGAAGGTAACTATTTCGACTTTTTACAGTTCATTCTATGGCATAATATAAGTTTATTAAAGTGAATAATAATCACTTTTGTACTTCAATAGTAAGTATTATTAAATAAAATGTTTTAAATAAATATATTAAATACAAAATAGCATTTATTGTTAAATATATCAATCAATCTTGATTATATGATCTGAATATTCGCTTGAAATTCCTAATATGTACGTCACACGAAAAATAAAATGGCATTTTCTGGGTATGCCAAGATCGTCTAAATTTGCGTTCTTCACTTCGGTGAAAAAAATCTTCGGTTTCTATAAATTAAATATTCAAATAAAGCATCATTCTCCTACCCTTATCCCACTCTAAGTGGGGTCGGCACAATATGTCTTCTTTTTCCATTCTCCTCTATCATTCGTCAACTCTGGTGCCACTCCTCTAACATGCATATAATTTTTCACACAATCCAACCATCTTTTTTTCGGCCTTCCTCTAGCCATACACATTCATATTTAAAATTCTTTTGGTCACATGATTTTCATCCCTCCTCATTACATGACCATACCAACTTAGTCTCGCACTTCTCATCTTTTCTGTAATGGGCGCAACTTTCAGACTTCCTAAATATTCAAATAAAGCATAAACATAAAAGAAAATATTACGTAATTTGTCAAACTACGAAACATTAAATGAAATACACAACTTAATATTTTTTTCCTAACGTGATACGAGGATTACAAAAGATAAATATGATAAAGATTTATTGTTCACTTAAAATAAATTTGTTAGTTAAATTTGTTCAAAAAATAATCTTAAAAATAGATAATCATCAATTTCAAAACAATCTTTATATTTGTTATTGTCTGCCTAGCATTTAATCAGTCGATTTATTATTATAACCCAGATAGGAGCCGCGCTTATCAGTTCATAGCACGATAGCCGTCTGACCTCCGTAGTGCATTATGAAACAGTCAACATGTCACAGTTTAGCAATATTTTCCATAACACTAAATAATTATAATAAATATTGAAAATATCACCTTTACGTATCTAATAACGTTTAATATTCCCATACCTGGATAACAGAGCTTTGCTCGGTATTTTTTTAGAAGTTATACTTAAATATAATTTAGTATTCTCAGGATAGATGAAACTTGACCAAAATGAAAAAAATCATGGTATATCTAGACTCGAACCGGGGTCTTTTGGTTTCTAAAACTAACTTTAAAAATGATGGCGAAATTCACATTTGTACTGTAATGGTATGTTTTAAATCGCGAAAAAACGACGTTATCTTAATACGAAACCTAGCTTTATAAATCTAGTTATATATATGCAAAATTGCTCGTCTAAAGCGTCTAAAGATCAATTCGCGTTAGTGGTGTTATGAAACGTTCCCATATCTCATCTATGAAAGTTCGTATATCTTTCTTTTTTCTTTGAACAAATTGTTTTCCTTAGCCATATTTTTAAATTATTTAAATATAACTATTAACTAATATTATAAATGCGAAACTCTGTATGTCTGTTTGTCTATTACGCTTTTACAGCTCGTTCGCTAGAGTATTATTGATGGAATTCGGTAAAATTGAATCTTGAAAAAAATATATCTTAAAATGTAGGATAAAAAATTCGTTTACATTAAAAGACATTAATTTATTATTAAGAGAGAAGTGAGCGACATAGTTCTTAAGTAAGCAAGCGGAATAAGCTTTTGCGAAGTTGAAACACTAAGATCGTTGCAGTTTATGAGCAGAGAATTTGCCTTGATGTGTGCACGTGAGGTGGTTGTCAGGTAGTTGCGATTTTGACGAAGTGGTTGACATGAAATGAATACGAAAACTCAATGATTCTACAATAATATTGTCATCATATCACCATCATCAATTTTCATTTTCTTTTAATTAATTCATGATATACAACAACCACCACCATTCGACTAGAACATTTAGTAATTACCTGAGCTTTCACAACTGTTCATCACTTCTAAGCTTTTCTTTTGATACTTTCTAATAGTAGTAATGTCTGTTTATCCAACACACGCTTGACCAGTTACTTCGTTAGCATCAACATATATGTTTAAATACCCTCAAATTGTGAACTGTGCTTTTACTTAAAGTATTTTGAGTGAATTTTTTATTACATATGTACCAAATTTAATCAATATAGGTCCAACACAGCAACCGTAGAAACGCAATGGTAAACTGGCTTCTGCTTTTATAATATTAATATGGTTTTATAGTATACTATATAGTTACTTTAAATAATGCAATAGATAATTAATCCTTCAGGCTTCATAAACTCTTTGATTATAACAACATTATAAAAACCGATTATTAATATTGAATAAATGACCGAATAAACCACCAAAATTATCTATCCCACAAATCCCAAGCAAAGTTCGTTGAAAGATTAATCAGGCGATATTAATCTCTCGATTGAATTTAGGGCTATGAATTTACATCCTTCGATAGAAAGGTCGCAAACATTAGTAAAACAATTGATTTAAATACATACCATTGAGAATTACTGTCCCAGTATGTAAGTTTTACACCACTGCATAAGTTAAAGTTAGTCAAATATATTGTACGCGATTGGATGATCTAATAGCCATTATAAATCGAACAATTTTAAAATATTTACTCTTGTACAATACAATGTTGTTATCATACTAACCTTTCACTTTAGATAAATGCCAAACAACACTGTATATAACGGAATCATATGTTGATATTTCTTTCTACAATGAATTGCAACCACTCCCAGTATTTTAAATATATTTTACACAATATATTGTACTTCAAACACTTTACTTAATAATATAAACGCGACTACTTCTATTCAGTCGTTCCAATACACTAATAGGGTTGATAACACTAAATTATTAGCCTCATTTGTAGGTAGTCCCTAGCTTTAATGTTTGTTTGTTAGTAAAATAATTCAATATATACTTGATGCGTAGTTTATCGTTTTGTTTTGTTGTATAATGTTTTACATATAACTGATTTATAGGTGTACCACTAGCGAATGCAATATTTTGTTTGTCACTGTGTTTTTACTCGAAGTGAATCGTTATATGGCTATCAGGCGGTAGATTAGGAACTTAAGCTTGATAAATTAATGATATTTATCTGTTTGGAAATTCACTTTTTAGTAGCGATAATCAGATTTTTTAAAATAATTTTTTCAGTCCATTTGAGTTACTCAACCTGCCAAAGTATATTATATTATATGTAACTAGGTGTAGCCACGCGTTGTTGTGGTTCAGTAAGGTTTTGAATTTCCCTCGAAACAGTTTTCACTCGAAAGTGAGAAATGCTCCGAACAACATCAAACTTTAAACTTTATTCCTGTAAAGTTTTTGTCTCGCTTTGTCACTTTAAAGGTTATCTAAAATTTTTATTAAAATCGGTCCAGCCGTTTTGGAGTTTATAGAAGACATACAGACAAACATTCATTTATATATATGTATATGGATGTATTGTTTGTTGAAGATGCCGTGTGGTATACGGCTGATTAGAATAGACCACCCTCATTTCTTACCGAGCTGTCGTCAAAGGCGACTAAGGTAAGGCGACCCGCCATGTGGTATTCCGCTGAGTAGAATAGACCACCCTCATTTCTTACCGAGGTGTCGTATAAGGAGACTAAAGTAAGATGACCCACCGTGTTCCGGATGAGTGGAATAGACTCTTCGTTACCGACGTGTCGTAAAATATGATTAAGGTAAGTTGACGTCAGGCAAGCGGCCGGTCGTAAAATACGTAGCCGAATCATGTGACAACACGTTTATAACATGTGCCGACCCCACTTAGGTAAGGGCAAGAGGATGATGAATTGTTTGTTGAAGCTGTGACAGGCCAGCGGGGAGACCAAGCGATTCATTGAAAAGGGTCACGGTTTCATACTCCGGGTAGGGAAATATGAGTTTTTCTGTTAAAACATACATATGTTTTATTTTATGGTTAAATAATCTTGACTACAATGAAACTGAAGGTTTGATAAGCATTGTAAGTTAACATTCATTTAATAATAATACCCCTTTTACACACACAATAACATTCACTCTTGCTCACCCTAACACACACGTTCCTCCGAGGCGGTCGATGCATCGTCCAGCGGTGGGAGGAGCCACATTTAGAGAGGCCCCGACCCAGAGTTGGCGCACTCTGGGGTACAGAGTTGCTGCTGGCGGGCAATGTCTTCATAGGTACCCTATCCCCGCCACCAGCAGCGTGGTGGGGCACATTGGTTGTTTTAGTCGGAGCGAGTCCGACATAACCGTCACAACAACACACGCTCGCACTCATATACATTTACTTTACTTTTATATATATAATATTTAACATATGTATATAAAGTCTAGTTTGATTGTTTTTTTTTTCCTTTTATAAATTTTTGCATTTTTAAATTGTTAGTGTATTACTCGTTAATGTTCGAGGGTGGGAGCCTGGTTGTCTGTAACACAGGTCACCTAGTACAGAGATCTGTCTCTCACACCACTTTTAATCGTACCCTTAAGAATGGAACCATTATTGTTATATTTGTGTGAAGAGAAATAATAAATAAAATATTAATATTATTATTAATTGATACTTGTAATTTTTCACACGATTTTCGGTAAAGGAAATCATCGGGAGAATTTTGGGGATACATGTAATTTACCAATTCCCTTTGGTGCAGCGTGGTGTATCTTAGCTTTAGATCTAAAACTTTCCGTCCAAAAAACGGATTAAGGAAGCATACGCCCAGCATTGGCAAAGCAACAAGCCGTTACTTTACTCATTTGTCACGTCAATGTAGCTTATTCTTGGAACGGGTGCTCTCTAGAAATTAAAATACCTAGGATCGAGCCCCACCTGCCCAATTATTTATTTATTTATTTTTCAAAAAAATTACCGAGCAAGGCTCAGTCAACCAGGTATCTTATAATATATAAAATAATTTCTTTATATTTTGATGGACGTCTTCTCGCCTTAAAATATTAAATTACAGCTGTGTTAATGTCTAAATTGTGTATGAATAAATAAAGATAAAAATAAAGATTTTTTCAACTATTAAGTCTATACAGTCAGATTTTTTCATTTAAGTGATCACTTTTACAATAGCTTGTTTATACGAACAAATTTGAAGAAGTAAGTAAGGAAAGTTGATAAGAATGTAATTAATTTTATTTACAGTTGCAGTTAAATTACTTTACATGTATTAACACATACTATGCTAATACAAATTTAAATTCAAATATGGCGTATTTTAATTGTGAACGGTAAAACATTTTATTTTAAATAGGTCCTAAACATTATACATACTATGAGTGTTGCATTATGAGAAAAATTCGAAGAAAGTGACAAATGTTATTTTCATTTATTATTAAGCTCTAGGGGTGACTTTCGTGCACGCTCCAGAAAGGCATTTGAGGGGTTCTTTACAGACGGCAGAGGGTGTCTCTCCCAGTTCCTTGCTGTAAATCTTACACGGCGCTCCTTCATCTGAAATAAATTAGTTTTTTTTTAAATGTTGGCAACACTGTGTTGTGAAAGCACGATGTTAGCGGGCATAATTGCCACGCAGTGTGAGTTGTCGTCGAGGTGCAAAGTTATATCGGTCGAAACAACGACGACTCGAGTATTACTTCGACATCATGCCAGCGAAAGACGCCAAAGTGTATCCAGTATAATATTTTAATAATTTAATGGGACTCAGTATCATCTCTTTTACATCAACAATTTAACAACAAAAATTCGTTTAATTAAATCCAATTTTGCTGAAATATTAATTCACATATACAAGTGAATGACAAGTTTAAAATATAACAAAATACCAAGAAGTTAAATATTGTACTTAGGTCTTCTAAACATAAAAATGTTATTTCATGATAACTTACTTAATTATTTTCTTTAGTTGTAGGCGTATATTAGTTTATATTCAATATCAGTAATATAGCAAGAATATATGTCATTATAATATCATTTATACAAATGCTATATCCCAGGAAATCTCCAGAGATATGCAGTTTTCTCACGATGTTTTCTTTCACCGAAAAGCACTTTTTAAACTTATAACTTATTATATATTTCTCTTTAAACTTATGTGCCTTATTGATATTTGCAAATCATCAATAAGGCACATAAGTTTAAAGAGAATAAATTATCTGTTGATACCTGGGGTTTAAATCCATGACCCCCTCGGCAAATAGTTTCACCGATCGGCTATCAGCTTAGCAAAACTTTATCACAGCTTGACAATACTTCTATGGATTATATATTAGACTTTGAATTTATTTTACTTACTTAATAAGGTGACGCAAGCTGGACAACAAGCGCATTTTCCAGCATGTTGAGCACGATATATCGAAGGTGGGCGACAGCTACTAGATGCCAACTTCGTTCCACAAGGATTCTGCTTGCAGTAGTTCGTTCCGCAAACCAGGTCGCCGTACGTAACAGCTACGACACATGCTAAAAATACCAAAAGCAGCACTCCTTTCATTCTGGAATGGGAGATAATTATTTAAATATAAAATTATCTATACGAGTATATAAAGCTCAAGAGTTTGTTTGTTTGTTTGAACGCACTAATATCAGGAACTACTGGACCGATTTGAAAAATTCTTTCAGCGTAATATAGTCTTTTTATCGAGAAAGGCTATAACATAACTCTAAGATAAATAGGAGTGGAGCAGCAATAAAAAATAGTACGAAAACGGCAAAGTTTAAAGTTAATCCGTATCGCAATTGAAGAAATTGCGCCTCATTTCTGCAAGTGTACGCGAAGCCTTATCGGTGTCAAACTCGTGGAACTCTCCAGACAATGCGTGCGTGGCACTTTTCATGGATTCTATTTTTGTTAAGCCCCTTTCATATTATAGACTGTTCATATACGTTCATATCTATTGAGTTTCAAATTCGGAAATATTTAAACCCATATACTTATGAGTATTTTGACAAGATGTCATGAAAATCTTTTCTATGCTTAATCTTTTACACATTTGCTAGATAGCATATAAGAGGTAATGTTTATCCCTAGGTATATGCGAATGTTCACAAAGAAAAGCGCGTCAATCTATAATCTATCTATATTAATTTATTATGTCAATTTTTTTACTCTAGTATCACATATTTTTTCGCTGCAAAGTGTATTATTGGTCTTATGATACTTTGAGAATTTGCACTCTTTTTTGGAAGTTTACTACTTACAGGGAGCTTAATAAAAAAGCTTAAATCAAAGTTGATGGCGTTGGTAACAAAACCACGTAAAACATTTATAAATAGGTGCTGTGATGTGCAATATTTTATATTAAATAAAGTTTTAAAATAATGTAACTTACTTGAATTTATTTAAAACTTTCGTGTAACTGTTGAAACGCAACCAAATTAAATGACAGAGGTATTATGTATTATGCGTATTTATGTAGTTATACCGCACATATTTAGATAACCCTCGATGCATGTTTACGTATTATCCGGAGTCACGAACTATTATCAGCTTTTATCTTGAAATTAATAAGAATCCGTTATGATCTTGGATATTTTACTTGTTATTTTCTCTTTAACGTTTATTAATCAAATTTAAGTTTAAAAAAATCTTCGTCTGAATAGTTATTACTATTTATTTTGTATTGTTAAAAAGAAAACGACAGAAATTTTGCACGTTTTGCTTCTACCGAGAAACGAAATTTAAACAATAATACAATATGTCCGAATTACATATTACATCTAATTTAACTGGACTAATATCTCTTTTTTTCCAACCCAAATATTATAGTATTATCTATAAGAATATCAATCAACTTAGCATTGATGCATTTTTTACAAATAAATGCACATGTAACACATTTCATCATAGAATTTTTTTTTTTAATTCTGTAATTAAAGGGCTTTTACACTACATGTGTATGTCAGCCCATAAAATCTTAGTACGTCATTGAAAAATCGTCAAACTTTTTGGAAATGTTCATCTTAATCGTACAACGAAACTCATTAATAGATAATTAGAAAGTCTTGAAACGCCAAAGACTTTGTTAAGGTTCTTCCAAGCCTGTAATAAATTGAGTTTAAACGAAGTTTCCAGTTCCTTTCCCGCATTATAGGCTTAACTATATTTACGTCAAGTTCTATTCCCCTAAGACTCACGCCCGATCTTATGTCTATAAATTGAAATGATGAAGAAATTCAGCAAGAACCAGATTACTGTGATAATAATTCGCGCATTCTGTCTTCGAATAATTGGAAGTTTTGAATGAATGGAATTGTATTTATATTGTTAGTCCTAATTATACCTATGAGTTCAATTTCGAATTCTCTTTCGCAAATGTTCAATGCTGATCTTGAAACCACTTTTTGTTAGGAAGAAAAAATAAGTCTATTTATTATTCAACTATTGTTTTAGTACGACATGATATAAGAACAACGTATAAAGGTACATTCGCATTTCTAATATTAACACACAGAATCACTTAATATCGAAAGATCACATTCTTCGAACAGCGCCTATTCCCGGTATAGATCCAGATATTGATTATTAGGCATTGGAAAAAGCCCGGTGTGTCTGTATGTAATTCAAATAGAAATGAAGTGGACCGTAAATAAACCAGAAAGACCACCATGAACTCATTGAAATCGTGAAGGCGAAGAAGCTTTGGACGAGACACTTTTTTGAAAGAACTGACGTATGGTGGTTAAATGTGGGGGAGTAGCAACCCCATTCCAGAATTTGCACTGTAAGGAAATTAGGTGGTCATATTCAGCAATAAAATATGTGGCATAAAAATTCAATGAAAAATACCTATATATCGGTAGATTTAACTTTTTCCATTGTAGAGACTATTTACTTAGCTTAGCTTATTTATTTACTTAGCGTAATTGTTAGAAAATTGCGTTTAATGTGAAATTCATATTTGATACGTTAGTTATTACTTATGTTTTTAACGAGAAATGCAGATAACGCAACGTGCGTCATGCATCAAGTTCAGTTGAAGTTTTTCCGCACTCTGGTTCACTACTAATCGGTATATAAAAAGGGTCTAGGGTAATTCCCTTTCAAACAAACATAAACATAGACTGTACCGACGATAACTAAGAAATAATACATTTTAACATCCTTTAACTTGCACTAATAGATAAAAAAACATATTTAAATTCTTCATCTTTCGTCCGACGACCATGTCTTCATAAGCAATTATGTTTGGATTCAGATAATGCTAAAAAAGGGAATTAATAATATTGTACCAACATTATAGCACGTTTTCAGGAGGATACGAAGAGATTTCTTTAGTTAATATTGCCAGAATGTCCGCTATTTGAAACACCTGTCGTATCGACTAGCAAGCCCCGGTTGCAAATTTATACTACGTTTATTACAATTTGTAGTAGTTACTTAAAATCAAGCTAAATACGTTTGTCGTCTTTTTTTGGTCTTTGATATTAATAAGAAAACGTCTACATTTAATAATACTTCTAAGGTGACTGAAATCTATTATTATATTTTATTATTCTGTATCTTTTGAATTTAACGTTGTCTATTATTTACAAAAAAATAATCAAGTTTTTTTTGTAATATACGTCGAATATATACTTACTAACTTTATTAATTATGAATACTAGATATACAAGGATTTACCTAAATCTATTCTTAAAAAACTGTATGCATATATTTACTATACGTAAGCATTAATACACGTTATATACTTGTAAACTTATCTAAGTATTTGTGCGAAACAATCACAAACTCCACACAAGTTAGTGACTGGATGAGTGACCCTTTTCAAATAGTGCCAAAACTTGTCCATTTCACGTGTTGTTCTTTATCAGTTTCACAAGAGTTTGATAATAGTTGTTATCACATTACCTAAGAAATAGTCTTTACGGTTAAATAATAACAGTCAAGTTAGAAAGGCTTTAAAAAAGTTTTTCTAAACATTTCTTGTCCCTACTGTTAACCGTTGTGGAGTTCCCTCGTCTGGAGCAAATCCTGGCGGCAGCATCAGGTCATGTTTATCATAAACATGCGTTGTCACCGGGACTGTGGGTAAAATTTAATTTGCAAGATTCCACCTTCGCATACATACAATGCAAGTTGAATAGCAGCTTTTAATAAAAAGGAGCCAAGCAGGAATTACATTAAATAAGAGGTTCTTCGTGCAACAATCGACTCTTATCTGCCGTCAGCAAGAATATAAATTATAAAAGCGAAAATAACAAAATCTGTGGTGAACTAAGGTCAGAGCGTTTATGATATCTGTTACTGAGTGGATATTTGTAAAAAAGATGTCAGAAATATTTCTTGTCAACAAACAATGCTTATAATGTTAACTTTCTTTCTTTTTTTTTGGGCACTAATATTAATATAGGTTACTGTATAAAATGTAATGCTTTTTAGGTTAACGAGGAAGAGAAGTAATTGAATTGGGTTATATTTGCATTAATTTGAGTGTTATTTTTTCTACATTTACATTAAGTAAAGCCTTCATTAAGATTTAAATTAGATAATACAGTTACTCCCCTTTTTTATATCGGGACATGTTATAAACATGTTGTCACATAATTTGGCTACGTTACTATTTTACGACCGGCCGCCTGCTGACGCCGCCAACTTACCTTAGTCGCCTTATGCGACACCTCGGTAAGTAAGTGTGGTCTATTCTACTCAACCGGATACCACACGGTGGGCCAACTTATTGAGTCGCTTTTTACGATACCTCGGTAAGAAATGAGGGTGGTCTATTCTACTCACCCGGATAGCACAGTCCCCTTTTAATAATGGGACAAGACAAAAATAAATAAAAGTGTATTTTACAAAATAAATTCGAGTTTTATGTTACCTATATCATTAAGCATAAAGCTTTGAACTGCTTGTGTTTGTAGCTTAATTTTTTTTGTTTAATATATACGTCACTATTTCCAATGTTGTAGTATATAACTTTTTGCGTACATAATAAGACTTAGGAAAGCAACTGTGTAATTCTTTACGTATCAAACCTTGAATAAATCAAGCTGTTTTTATTTAACCTTCACTGTCTAACCCTCAAGGCATTGGACAGGCGTCGGTGTTCCTGTGGCTGGTAAATGTCACATTAATTACATTACATGATATCAAATTTATTATATACGTAGGTAAACGTCTCCCAGAGCTCCCTCGACGTTACAATTATAATTAATTGTGTTACTATAATAAAAATGCCAATGAATGAAATAAATATTATAAGTTGAATATTAACTTAGGTGTAAGTAATACGATTTTCCTGAAATTCAGAATGTTTTTATTTATTTATTTATTTATTTATTTATTTTACAAAATCCACAGCTCTTAATCTAGTAACTTACAAAGTATTAAAATAACAGTACATACAGCCAATAACGGATTTTAAATTTGTTTACATAATACTTATTATAATTATAATTAGGACGCCAGAGAAGTATGTGGTGTGTATGTATGTGTCTGTGTGTGTATGTGTATGTTATGCGTGAAATATATATAATATAATAATATAAAATAAAAATATAAAATTAAATATGTAATATTTATTCTATTATGTTTATTTAAAAAATACTTTATACTTTATTTTGTTTTGGTGGATAAAAATCGATCTAGGTAGGTTTTATTAAAAAAAACTTGTTTTATACCTATTTCTGGGCGCTAAAAAAACTACTTAAATAGGAAAAGAAAGCAAATTATATTTGAGCTGTCAAATGCAAAGCTGTGTAACGCGCAAACCAAAAAAGTATAAAACTTGGGATCGATTCCCATATGTACCCGGCGCTTTTTCTTTTTTTTTTGCATTTTTTTATATCTTTTTAAAAATTAGCGATCAAGGCTCTGTCACCCAGGTACTAAGCTTTAATCATACCAAATTTCTCCAAATTTCAAATAAAAAATAAATGAATGCTCCTTTATCAGATTTTCCGTAAAATGTTACAGATAGACTTTCGAAATCATAATATTAGAATAGATGAACGAAACCTATTTGTAGAATAGCGCTTGAAAAAAAAACCAAATAAAGTATAGTATCGAAGTATCAAATGGAGTAATTTCATACATGGCTACATTTTTGACACGTAATTAACGTAGATTACAGTATCTTTCGGAAGCACAAGTCATCTCGAATCATTATACAGCTTTTCTTGTCTGTATCAATTTATTTTGTAAATGTTTTTGCCTTTTGGAATATACATATTCCAAAAGGCAAAAACATTTAACTTTGAACTACCTACATTACGTAAGGTGTAAGCTCTTCAGCGCACGAACCCTAATTCTAATAAAGAAACAGTTTCAGCCCACCTTAATTATTACCTGAATTACCATATTGCTGCTACGATGTTTTAAAAATCATATAAAATCTAAGAATAGAATAATAATAAGAATATAATAATAATTATAGAAGAATAGAATAAGTATATTATAGTATATTCAAATTTGTATGGTACATTATGGTTTAGGTGTTCGAAGGATGCGGTCGCGCGGTTCGCCCCGAATACCACTCCCGAGATTGCGACACGCGGAAGCAATTTATCTACCTACCTTCCACGCTAAATATTAAATGTGTTCAGCAACCTTTTAACTGTAATACAAACTAAAGTTTCTTTGCTTGCTTTGCTTCACAGTACATTATAAGTAATTTAATTTTGGTACATAAAATATAAAGAATTATAGAACGATAGGTGATGTATATAATAGACAAAGAAGGAACCGACATAAGCTTGCGGCTCCTGCTTTGCGCCTTGCAAAGGTATGAAACTCGTTTGTGGGTCTGGGTATAAGATTCTATAATAAAATTCCACATTCAATTTTTGCTATGCCATTACAGCAGTTTACAAACCCTATTAAAGAGAGGCTGATACAAAAAGCCTACTATACTGTTGAGGATTATTTAGACGATAAGAATGCGTGGATATAGCTACTGTCCAACCCTGTACAAGATAGTAATGACTTAATGTAACTAGTTTTAAGTATTATGTTGAAAAGAGCAATCGCCGATTTTCTTGCTGGCTCTTCTCGGTAGGGACAGCTTTCCGAACCAGCAGTAGAATTGACGATTCAAAAGTACTTGTTTACAAGTTTATTTGAATAAAAAAAATTGAGTTTGAATTTGAGATTTAAGAGCAGGGGCGGCGTATTTCTGTCCGGTCTTGCTGTCTTAATAATACTAATATCTGGGTGACCGAGCTTCGGTAATTTTCAAAAAAAAAATTTTAAAAAAAAGAAAAAACAATTATTGAGTTGGGGATCGTTCCTTGGCATTCACATTTCTCGAGGCTGCCCGTCACCCGAATAAGCTAGGTCGACTTGACAGTTAATGGCGAAAATTCAATTCAATATAAATGTTAGTGTTTTTTAATGCCCAAAAACAGGGATAAAACAATTTTTTTTTTCATAAAACCTAGCTAGATCAATTTTTCTCCCCCAAAACCTCCTACATACTGAATTTAAGGAAAATCGTTGGAGCCGTTTCCGAGATTCGGAAAATATGTATATATATATATATATACAAGATTAACTCATTTAAATATAAAGATACGTAATAATACTTTTATCTTATACATTCGTCTATTTCAACTTATGGACGTCCAAGTTCGGACATTAACAATTATTCAAACTAACCAAATTATGTATTTATGGATTATATCGTAGGTAATCTTTTGCCATATTTATTTGTCAATTCGTATTTTATTGCTAGCTAGTCGATGGATATGATTGCAATATTAAGTCAACGGTATTATAGTAAAAATTAAACCATTTTTCAAGTATTAAAAAGAAAAAGTTATTTGCTTGAGCAATTTACGGTATATTTTTTGTACATAATAAAACACATTTTGTACTTAAAAGACGGCAAGTTTTAGACAGTTCGTGGATTTATCTGCAAAATTATTGAACAACTACCCAAATTGTTTCGAAATGAAACCTCATAAACTTTGTGATTGTTCTATACAGTTCCTTTTTGCTCATTACCGACTGCGGTCATACGAACTTTCTTTGGATTTATTAGTTGAATAATATAAATATTTCGAAGATCTTTGCCGATATTTCATAAAGTAAGATAATGAGACGTAATTTATTGTGCCATTAGATTTTTTCTTTTATTCATTATCCGAGAATATAACTTAATTTACTATTTGGTAACTTTAACATGTACATTATTCTGCTTAGAATGTGAAGGTTGTAAGAAAACAAGTCTTCGAGGACAGCTTTCTACCTTTAGCCCGAACAATTTGGTTTTTACGGAAAGAAGTAAGAAAAACTTTTTTTATTACTTGTTTAAACAGTTTTTATTACTTGTTTAGTTAATCAAATTATTAACTAACAAAACATATTCTAGATTGAGTTTATTTGTATTTAATTGAATTTTTTCCTTCCAAAATATCTTAACAGCTTTAAGCTACGCCAGCACATTTAGTCTCCTCCATAAATACAAATATAAAATAAAATTTTAATTGGTTTGCCTTTAACTATAAGCACTAAGAAATATTTAACGCTGCTGATGTACATTAGTACGATGATATTTGATTTTATATCCATACTTATCCTATCCTATCCTACTAATCTTACTTATATTATAAATGCGAAAGTTTGTGAGTATGGATGTTTGTTTGTTAATCTTTCACAGCAAATATCAATTTCCTCTACCTTATACACCTAAATAACATATAAGCTATAAAAATCCTGTTAATTCTACAGAATTAGGATGACATTGAAAAGCGCCATCTATTATCAACCTATCATGCGACAAAAGTCCACGCAAACGAAGTTGCAAGTAAAAGCTAGTATTATAAATGTGAAAGTCTGGCACGATTGAAGTTTCGTAATATCGCCCTAACTGAAGAAAAAAGTTACATTTCCTGCTTATATATGGGAGATGTGACATTGTTTGTGTGTATATATATAGAATGGAAAAAAATCCAGTTTTTCTTTAGGGAACAGGGATAAGAACATATATCACATTACTGAGGGTACTTAAACACTTTAGGTAGCGCAACCGAGGTAGCGAGTAGTACTAGTTATTAATAAAACAGAATATGTTAACCTATGACATTCTTCCGAACGTAGCCGCTTGGGCCCTTCGGCCTAATGGACTTTTGTGTGTCTTGTAATCAAATTTGTGTAGGCAGTCTTAACTAAGTGCTGATTGGCACATCGTGTTACGCTGTCACTTAACGTACCTTTAACCTTAATTTATCCCTAAAAAGATCTAAAAAGACATCTTTATCGACTCTTTTGAATATTACAAAATAAAACCTATTATATCTACATATTCTTTAACATTGGACACTTACATGACCTACACTAATAATATATGTTCCAATTAAAGTTTAAGAGAAAAAAAAGAAAATTTTAGAAAAGTTTAATTTGACCTAAAACTTCATATTTCATTGCAGGGATAATATATACAACTCTACGAATGAATTAGTTAGGTTTGATGACTTTAGGTAAAACAAATGATAAAATGTAGGTCACAGACCACATTTTATCATTCGTTAGTAGATTACATAGATAGTAGATAAGAATTATGATTCCTACATCATATTGAAGTTTAAGAATGCAAAGGTTTAGATAGGTTTAGATAGCATTATAATTATAACGTCATACTTACAAATAATGAGCTTTCAGGAATACACTACAATTTTTCGAAGGGTTCGTGGGTTAAAACCCCAGGCATGCCTCCATTCTTACACTCCCCACTCCCCATTCGGCTGTGGCGTTTCGAAATAAAAGACTGGGACACTTACCTATAAACTCATAGCTGCTAACAACTTCCTGGTTTTCGCTTTGGCATGTAAGGTGAGATCATATCCGACTTCTGCAAGCACTGCTTATGCCCAACATATGACAACTGCGATTTTAAATCTTGTGGTCAAAAACCAAGCTTTCATCATCTTTAAAAAATAACTTAAATAATCTACAAATTAATTTTTATTTATATTAACTTGCTTATAGCCAATTACATCATAACAAAATTTTGGGAACGACCGAGATACAGCGACCTTCATCAAGGGCAGACGTTGCCGTCCAAAATAAACAAATTTAAACCAGTATAAAAAACCAAAGTAGTTTTCAAAGATATGATTGAATTGCTTACACGTTTAAACTTAAGTACTTGATTGACCGAGCCTTATTCGGTAATTGTTATAAAACAATAATAGGGTAGGTGGGGCTCGATTCCAGGTATTTTCATATTTCGCGACCACCGGTTCCCCGAATAAGCTACGCTGACTTGACATTTAACAGCAAAAATAGTGTTTTATATATTCAATAAATAAAAAGTAAATTTTAGTTTTTTTTTAATGCCCAAAAACAGGGATAAAACGATTTTTTTAATACAGCTACTTTTTTTTAGCTACATCGATTTTTCTCCCCTAAAACCTCCTGTATGATGAATTTCAGGAAAATCGGTGTAGCCGTTTCCAAGACTCTGAAAATATACATCTACATATACATATACAACATTACAAGATAAACTCATTTAAATATTCAAAGACACGAATTATTTAAAGAATTCATCAAATATTATAAAATGATTTCTAAAATATACTTTCTTCTCATTTATTTAATGTTTACACAAATAACAACCAAAGAATACATATAAAACAATTACAGGCATTGTCCTGGACATCTATTATAATAACCTTAATATGTATGAATATACAAAGTGTATTGATGAGTAAGGTCTAATGGAAAATGTTTTATATTTATTTTATAGATGAGATACGCATCTAAGAGAAGTATCTGCTGGGATAAAATTCCCGTATCTGAAGTATTTTGAGCACGTAACATTGTTGTTGTTTACCCTAACTGTTTAGAAAGGGATTTTCGGGAATTAGGATGATAAATGTTTATATGTTATTGTATGTGTATCCGCCGTGTGGTATCCGGCTGAATAGAATAGTACCACCCTCTTTTCTTACCGAGGTGTCGTAAAAGACTACTAAGGTAAGACGACCCGCCGTGTGGTATCCGGCTGAGTAGAATAGACCAACCTCATTTCTTACCGAGGTGTCGTAAAAGGCGACTAAGGTAAGTTGACCCACCGTGTGGTATCCGGCTTAGTAGAATAGACCACCCTCTCTTATCGAGGTGTCGTAAAATACGACTAAGGTAAGTTGACGTCAGGCAGGCGGCCGGTCGTGAAACCGCAGCTAAATCATATGACAACATGTTTATAACATGTTGTGTCGACCCCACTTAGAGTGGGATAAGGGCAGGAGGATGATGTTATTGTATGTGTATGGTACTTTAAAGGAATTAGTACAAGCTTCAGCCGTTTATGCACGTTGTTTAAAGAAAGACATTTTTTCGACGTGTATAAACGTTTTGTCAATTAGCGTTTATCAAATTTTACGTGGTAAAACGTTGCCCCGCTCAAAATGGTTATTTGCTATTAATTATAGTTCCATTATTATTTTAATAAATAATACATATTTTAAAATACTTTTCTCTCTCGTGATCACTAATTTTAGCATTTAAATATTCACATAATCTGTCAGTCGTGACCAACGTGAGATTAAAGAAAATATGTTTATACGGTATATTCGTACATCATGCAAATAACAGCTGTCCTAATATATATGCGCCTGGAATCCTCGTGTTGTTTATTATTCGATTTCCATTTCGTAATTTTCAATATAACAAAAATAAACCTAGGCTGTTAGATAGGTAGAACTCATACGGACAAGGTCGAGACCGTTGTGCATTAGTCAATACACTCCCGCAATTTCAGGGTTAAGTAATTTTATATCAGACTTTGTTGGTTTTACCGAACTGTCAAAAAGTAAGGTATCGGCCTGTTACTATCCCACTGCCTGGGGATACTGGGACTGGGAGGACCTTCTCTTTCCAAAAAAGAAAAGTTGGAGCTATCCCCAGAATTCTCTAGAGTTATCGAGGTTTCTTCGCATCGTTTTCCTTCAACGAAAAGCGTGAGATGAATTGCAATTATCAGTTACACACATAAGTTTTAACAGAAAAACTCATTGGTGCTTGCCCGGGGATTGAACCCGTGATCCTCTCGTGAGAGTCTTACGGTCTCACCACTAGGCTATCTCAGCGTAGAACTGTATACTTAGTGTAAAAATATATTTTAACACAACAGACAAGCAAGTGCGCTCTAAGTCTGTAAATTCTGTCGACTGTGTATTTTTTAATCTCTAAGGAATGAAATGTCAATTTAATAGAGTGTATCTAGAACACGAAATGTATATTGACAACACGTCAAGGAAATCTCTAAAAAAATCTTTTTCTAATTTAAATTTATGCGGCTGTATGTAAATGCTGGAGAAATTCTTTTCTTGAGTTTAAATTACGGATGGTAGCTTTGCAGCTAAAATATTTTATTTAAATAAAATAAATAACGATGAGCGAAATAATACGGGTTAATCGGTCCATTCTCACACAATGAATCCACTGGTGAGCAAATACCGATATTTGCTCATTCAATGATAATTCGCATTATTGACGCGGTGGGGAACAGAAATTCTTTAACCGTAATGGGAATAATATTCCAACAACGGAAAATTTCTCTTTCAGTAATCATATTTACGGCATGAACAAAAAAACATGCGAAACATACCTAGGTCTAAGAACGGACAATTACTTAACATGGAACAAACAAATTGACCATATTAAAAATAATTTATCTTCACTAACTGCGTCACTTTCTAATATAAGCAACTATGTACCTAAAAAAGTTCGTTTAACTATAAAATACCTTCTAATATCAAACATGTAAGCTCGTTAAACTGTTTTAAATCACTTCTCGCAAAATACATATTTGAAAATTACACAGAATAAAAGTTTAAGAAAAACGAATAATGAATGATCTAGTATAACTAAAATAATTTACAACTATAACAGTCAAACGAAAATTAAAACCGTTTAACGAGCAGGTCTTTTGGTGACCGCCTAATTTAGTTAAGAGTTTATGTTCTCATGTAAGTGGCCATTGGCTTTTTTTGAGAATAAATGATTTATACGTAAACCTATATTTTCCTTTTTTATTAAGGTTTCAGCTAATAGGTAATGCTGCCTAAAATGAAACATTTTCAGATGTATGATAAACCAAGCGTTAATCATGCATTTATGAGTTTCTACGCGGTTACGTAGCGGAAAGCTTAATAGCATTTTGGGGGTGCAGACTTCAACTTGTAGTTATGCCGTTATGATGGTAATTAGAAGCGTAACCCTTTATAATGTTTTTACACGAGCAAAATGTGTCTTACAAACTCTTAACGTTTTACTGATCATGTTTTACTCTGTAAAGACAACCAACAGAAGATACTAAAATATTGTAAAGTAATCTTCAGAACTAAACACCGTGGGGTATCCGGCTGAATAGAATAGACCAACGTCGTTTCTTGAGGTGTCGTAAAAGACGCCTAAGGTAAGTTGATGTTAGGTAGGCGGCCAGTCGTAAAATGCGTAGCGTAGTCATGTATAATATGTATATAACATGTTGTGCCGACCCCATTTAGATTGGGATAAGGGAAAGAGGATGATAATCTTCAGAAATGTAATTTATCATACTATGTATATACCTAATACAACAGTAATGTAGTAAAACCACTTCAAAGTTTCGTTTTCCATCTGTTTTTGTGTGAAACAATTAAACAAAGTTACATTTACTTAAAACTTAAAAACCAGTTCATGTACGAGTTGATACAGTCTAGAAATCAACCCTTTTTTGTAAGAAAAAGTCAGAGGTCTGTTTCAATATCCTTTTAACGAAAGAAGCAACATATTTTTGCGGTATGATTTTCATAAAGATCAGATAAAACCATTTTAATAAGCTTTATCCTTATCAAATGCGATCGCAGCTCAAAGATAAATCTAACTTGAGCTTTCAAACACAAAGAAGGAATCATGCGGCCGATCACTTTGACAAAACCGAATATCACCATTACAAAGAAAATCCTCTCACATTATATTTCAGACCTTATATTTTTTCCCTTTTATTATAACCTTAAAGACGCTATTATAAGTAATCTAAATACAGTTGCTTAAAAGTGGAAAGTACTAAAACCTGTTAGTGTACGAGTTAGGGATATCTATTTTTATATGACTTAAAAATATATTATTTGCTGACATTTAAATGCTGACAATTAAATTCTTATCTAATCACTACATATTATAAAACAAAGTTGCATTCTTTGTCCTATGTACACATAAAACTTTAAAACTACGCAACAGATTTTGATGTGGTTTTTTTTAATAGATAGAGTGATTCCAGAGGAAGGTTTGTACTTATAATAACATTCAATACGGAGTAAAGAAATACTGTAATTTTTGAGGTTTCTGTAAATAATTACATTTTTTTCCGCTTACATTGCAAACGCAGGCTAAACCCTACGAGATTTATCAAAATGATGTACTAAATATTTGTACACCTTGAAAAGGTCTACAGAAAAGTCCGCGATGGTATATGTCTATCTCTTATGGATAGCCCACAATAGCATTTTTCGTCATTTACTTTTTACGAAAAATAATGCCTTATGTTCAAAGCAATTTTTATACAATACAGCATTAATCCTTATCCAAATAAGTACCTTAAATAAATTGTTGAGTTAATATAGATCAATATGACCGTTTACAGCATGTAATTTAAGTGAACATTTTCGGAGATATTACAGATTTAAAATGCCGTGAGGACGCCGCGCTTCACCCTATAGCACTTCTAATCTTTTAAGAGTTTGTTTAAAGACATTCTGTAATTAATTGTTAAAATAAAATACATAGGTAAAATGTAAAAGTAAATAAGTAAAAATGTACTATATGAGTTTAGATATTCCAAAGATAGCAGGAAATCGTCTTGGTATAGGGAGAGGAAATTGTTTTTCTCCTTTTATTTAACGCTTGCGGGCCACGGGCAGTAATGAATAAATCAAAACTACTGGATCGATTTTAATCATTTTTTTACACTGACTGACATGGGATATATATTTTATACCCATGCGAAGCAGGGGCAGGCCGCTAGTTTTTTTTATAATTGGATCTTAATTATTATTGACATAATTTATTAAATATTATTATTATCTTTAATATTTAAATGAGGTAATCTTGTATATATATATGTATATTAGGAATCTCGGAAATGTGGAGCCATTTTCCTGAAATTCAGTATGTAGGGAGTTTTGGGGGAAAAAATCGATCTAACTAGGTTTTATGTAAAAAAAAAAGTTTTATCGCTGTTTTTGGGCATTAAAAAAACACTTAAATTTATATTGAATATAAAACTATTTTTTTATTTTTATACCTAGGTCAACCAGGTACTTTCTTTAATATGTATTTGATATATTTTAGTAATTTGAAGCAGAATTATACTTTCCATACCGTAAATATTACATTTTTTTACACTTTATACAATGGTATGAAAATATTACTTACGATAATGCCCATTTTTAGTAAGAATTGTGGAGACGATTGATATTTTACATTAATTATACTTAAAAATACCATCGTCTTTATGTTTTTTAAATATATTTTAAAATTAAGGCTAGGAGAACCGTGTTCGCTAAGCTACTTAAATATAAAGGGGACATATATATTATATTTCAAAATATTAGCATGAGTATGTAGTTATTATACATGTAAGTTTGTTGTTGACAGTACATTAAAGGTTTAATGTTCCCCATCTATATGAATGTACAGACTAACGCGCACTACTGTAAACCATAAAGTTTCGCGAAACGCTGACTTGAATGCTGTGATATCTAGGTTGCACAAGCAAAATTAAAAAAAAATAAAATTATTTTGCTATAATCCGCGAAGAAGTAAAATAGAAAATATATATAATGCTAAATGTAAGTGGACAATCGGTTATCATACCTGATACATGCAGGATTCGTAAAAACACATGCACAAACCTCCACCACCGCCACCACAATACACAAGCACTATATACGTTCACTATCACAAACTCAACAATCGTTTCGCCCCGCAACCGAAGCATCATCAGGAGATAGACTCCACGACCAAAGTCGCAAAGCCAAAGTAAGCATGTTTTTATATTGCACTTCATATTGCACTTTATAATATACTTGCAGAAACAAACACTCAAATAAGTATAAATATACTGTAAATATATATTTGGTTAAGAATTCACTGAAATTAGTTATTATAAATTTTAATAACGACGTGTCTATCTATCTACACAACTCCATAATACAACATTTATATCGTAGATATATGTCGTTAAGTTTTGTTAGCTTCTAAATTAAAACTCCCAAAATACTATTTATATATTTACAATACTATGATACGTAAATCATTTTTTGTAATTTTGAACATTTGACGATTTTCCGTTTTCTGTGTTTCCCTAAAAACCTGCAGCTTACTACTTTAGAGCAACTGAATATAATTACATAGAACAGTAGCACATTAATTAACGAACATATGAACGTTTTTAGTTATAGTTTCTTACACCCGTTCGAAGGCGAAATAAATGTTGAAGGTTTAACCAATTACTATGTGACTTTACTTGTATTATGGGTCACGTGATCGCGTATAGTGTGATGGTTCTGGTAGTTTGTATTGTAAGCATGCTAACATAACATAGACTGTCGCGGATTGCTCCTTCGTGAAATATATAAAAATAATTCTTAATTTTTTGTTTATTTTGTAATGTTCTCACTTTAGTCTGTAAAACGTATTATGAATTTTTCACATAAACATATTTATAGTTACTTATCATTACAAATATTATTGTACAAGGTATTTTTATTATAGTACCGTTTTCTAAATTTGCTACACTTCCATATGCATTTATTAGTTATAAAAAAAATTAAAATACAGTTTCGTGAATTTCATAGGTGCGCGAAGAGCTTTATATAGCGGTCTCGTTTCAGAGTATAATTTGAAGCGGGTGTCACTAATTCGAATTGTTCCCCGAAATGGCTACCATTTGACGTTATCATCCCCAAAGATTTATTTACTAAATGCAAATACATATCCTACATTCGTGAGAATAATGAGTAAGCATTTAACTTGCGAGTATAAGTTCATTACAGTACAGATTATATATCTTACGAAATACATAATTTTTTTTAACTTACACTGACCTTACACTACGTCATATTTTTTTATCTTCGAATTGAACCAAATTTTATGAGGATTCCTTAGTAGAGTAGTTCATTAATATTCCATTCCTCTGCAAAGGTCTGTCCCCTTGGGAGGGCAATATTGGAGCTTAGTATTACTACGTTGCTCCAATGCGGATAAGCAGTTTACATAGCGGGATTTTTAGGAAAAAAACAGGTTTCTTTATCTCTAAACTTATAAAAAATTTAGGGTACAACGTCAGTGAAAACAATCTCTTAACAAAATTAACTAACACTTAAAGTACAAATAAAAATGCATTCAAATCATTAAAAATACTATATAATAATTAATTAATTCACCTGACGTATTATGTATTACGTATACCGTTACCGTTTAACGTTACAGTTTCCTTCATGATGTTTTACTTCATGACGAATGCGCATGGTGAATCCTAGATATCAGTCAAGCCTTAAGTAGGTAATTACAGTAAACTCATAGGTGCTCCCGTTTTATCCCCTAAAGACGGACACAAATTATTTTAAGTTTTTATTTGTCTTCATGTTAGGGATCTTAGTCTGACAACACTGTTTGTGGGAAGAATTCAGTAAGCGTGATATTATTCCCTAAAATATTCCATTTGCATAGCCCATAGGTTTTTTTTAGAAGAATAAAATTTAATATTATATATATTTTCTCTGTTAGAACAGCGTCTGTAGATAATATACTACAGCACGATGACAACGGCCGCTGTTTTTGTCTACCACTCTTATCTACAAGCCACGCTTTAGTATTCTCACAATGAGAAAAGATTGCGGGTTGATTGAGCGGTAAAGCAGCTTTTGTTCCTTGATTGTCAGTATCACATCTGGATCTTAAATGCCCGAAACGTCTTGTTCATATGCTATTATGCTTCTCTATTTCAAAACTTAATTAGAATGAATTTTTATCTCATTGTTGAAATCTTAAATAAGCTGTAGACATTAGAAAATCAAATAAAGTTCAATTTTTTAAATATATATGACTATAAAGTATAGTTCAATATAAAATCAAAGAAATTCATAAAACACAACAGGTGTAGGCACTGTGCCAAGTCACAGGTGCATTCTTTGAACATTCGCCCCTCATAAAGGGTGGACACCGAGAGGGCGTTAGCGGATAAAATTCCACACTTCCTCCAAAAGACATACTCTTTAAAACAAACCTAATAAAAAAAAGGTTGCATTGTGCCCTTTAATAGGATGACGTGCAAAAGCGCCTTTTACTGAGCTATTTAATATATATTTCATGTAAGTACGGGTTATTTATTAAAATTATCAAATTTTTCTCTCGATAAAGCGATAAATCCCTCTGATTCTTGACGGATTGATCTGATTTTTGTGATGGAGATATTTGCAGGGTTTGGAGAGTAGCAGAAGCTACTGTTAGTTCCAAGACTACATACATTCCACGCGAACGAAGTTGCGGGTAAAACCTAGTATATACATAATACCTGAACTACTAAGCACCTTAACTAAGAAGCAGATAATTAATGAAGCTCGCTTTAGGTTGCACTACATCAGAAAAATACAACGTTGTTATAATATATCCCTCACAAGGTAAACAGAAGCTATTGAAAAGGTCGCGAGGAGTAGCTGGCTCTAAGTGGTACAAGCTTATGTGTCGTGAAAATCGGTCAAATAGAGCTTTTTCTAGCAGTGGAAATCAATTTCAAAAGATCGTAATTAACTTCAAATTATTCAATATAAACTACAGTTGCAACAATTATCCAAATATTTTATAGATGCAATCGTCTTTTACATTTTTATGAAAGTTTATGTCAGACATGTGTTCAATCAGGAAAATATACTAAATTTGTTACGATATCACATCCTTTGAAATTAGAGTGCTCTTTCGATCGTGTGTTAGTTCTTCTCATATACTATTAAACTTGAAAATGAATACGATACATTACCAGCAGAAACGATTTAAGGAAATATCGCCTTACTTGAGATTATTTTCACGTAGAGAATGTTTTCTTAAACTCTCGCGTATTGCTAAAAAAGTAATCTTGATGAATGCGTACCTCAAGTCTCTTCGATCACGATCTTATACAATGTGTATAAGATCGTGGTCGAAGAGTAAATGTATACAATGACCCCGCAGGACCTCTACCAGTGAAAGTCCCATCAAAATCGGTTCATAAGTTCCGGAGAATGTACTATTAACCTAAACCTCACTCAAGATCATTTATAGAAGCAGGTGTCGGGTGGTTTGAATCCTACAATGATGTGTAATGTCGGCGCCTTCTGTAAAAATGAATTAACATATTTTTCTCATTATCATTTTTACAGCAATTTTATGGTAGCTCTAAAACGTAAATTATTTTTCATTTAAAAATAAAGTTAAACATTAAAGTATAATTAAAAAATTATAGTATTAAGTTTTATGTATGTCATGACATGTCAAAATAAATATAGTAAAAAATATATGGTTACTTAAGTACCTCTTCAATTATTTAAAACTAATTAAATGAAATAGGCGCAAAAATGTATGATTAATAATTTCAAAAAATCATTTATTTAATAAAAAATCTATAAGATAAATTCTAAGAACGTTGTTGAATAAACGTCAGCGAAAATGCGCTTAAGTATGATAGTATTTATTATTCAGCGAGGGAAAGG
Source organism: Morpho achilles (assembly GCA_947086495.1). Classification (NCBI taxonomy): domain Eukaryota; kingdom Metazoa; phylum Arthropoda; class Insecta; order Lepidoptera; family Nymphalidae; genus Morpho; species Morpho achilles. The sequence goes on from CAMTZB010000019.1 coordinate 11,283,790, forward strand.
TGAACAGAGTAACTTTTGTTCAGTACAGGTACTTTTAGGATACCACCGATAATGTCAAAGGTCGTGCAATACCCCTCCCTAACATCTCACCCCACAGCTTTGCAAACTTTTGATTGTACAAGTTGCTCTGTCATTCATCAAATTTATATGGCTGTTATGGATTAAAATGAACGCTGCTCTGTAACAAATGTTTTAAGTTCCTACTGGTTTACTTGAACGTTAAACATTTCCGAACAATTTTAATTAAGTTGTGTAAATGTATCTTTTAGTTTTCTTTACTTTTAAGGAGACGTGAACAGAGTGAACACTTTTCAAAAAACACGTTCTTCTTACATTTTAAAAAGTAAAAAAAATATTTTCTAAGGAAAATCTCAAGCGTACTTTACATTATTTTAAATGTATGTATTTAACCTAGAATTAAATATAGGAAAGGTATAAACCTTTTTATTAATTTCGGAAAATAATCGTTATTAATCGATTAATCTAGACAATGAAGCAACATAATTAAAAAGCGGGTGTCATTTTATGCAAAAAAGGGAACTGGGAACTTTTTTAAATTCAGACAGCAATATGAGTTCTGATTCCTCAAACGGGATGATGATAATGATTCTTTTTCTCGTACATCCGATGCATATACAATTTTTAATAATTTAACAAAACAATAATTTATTTAATTGATTTTTTTCTGACTATTTGAAACTTTGCCTTTTTTGTTTATTAAAATATATACTAATGAAAGTGGGTAGGTACGAATAAAAAATAACGTACTATTCGCTGTCTGCGAAATTCAATTGAAGTGTGTAGATGGCTACATTGGTTTCATCCAACAATGCATATCTTATCTCAAAAATTAAAAGAAAGAGAGAAAATAATGGAAGAAAAAAGAGCGTAATTAATATGTTTTTTTTTAAATTATATTAATTGCCCTCTTTATTAAAAAATCGTTTATAGTGTTTAGAAAATCGATTATAAAATTAAGATAATCGATTAATATAAATATCGATTATATTTTTACGTCCCTAGTATCCACGTAGTATCTGAAATATTAATGTGACTTTCAAAAATGTTGGGAGCACGCTGTTTCAAGCGAGTTTAAAATATAGGTCCTTTTAACATGTTTCTTTAAAACGACCAACGTATAAAGTGTTTCGGCTTATTTTTGGGTTCCACAGACAAATAGGAAATAGTAACTATTTAATTTAGTTCATTAGTTCACTTTAGTCTATTCGAAACTTATTTAGATGTTAGATATAACACTGTGGTTTTCTGAATACGCGACATCATAGTGTAGTATCTATACTAAATTATATAGCTGAAGAGTTTGTTTGTAAATTTGAAAATTTCTTTCAATTGTAAGATAGTCCATTTATCGAGGAAGGCTATATAGCCTTAAGGCTGATGTAATATATATAACATCACGCTATGATGATTAAGAGAGGAGAATGAAAAATATTGCGAAAACGGCAAAATTTAGAGATTTAATTTTAGCTTAAAACTAAGTAAACGGTGAAAGTTATTTTAAAATCATGTATTATAAAATTGTTCCAATTCTAAAAGATCTAAATAAAAGTATGCGACAGAATATGTCTAGCTTTATAGGTAAACCCACTTTAACCATTTTTATGGTAATCAAAATACTAAATTACGGTTTTAATCTTCCCACGCGGGCGGAGCCGCTGGCTTGCTAGTTAATAAATAAATAAGTAGTAATAAAGAAAAGTAAATCCCATTTGTGCAACTAAAGTTTGAATACTTCATAGTACGTGTTCATGTCTGACACATGGCTAAATATAAAAAAAAACATATATGATATTTATTTAATCAATCAAAGTTGACTATACGTGTCGTATACGATTCTACGATCGTAAAAACCGTAATAATAAAACGTTGGTTTTAATAAAACATGTGAAATCCCTTTGCGGTGCGAAATCTTTCATAGACTCTTCAAAGGCATCACAGATAAAAACGTAGTTTTTGTATTGACGTTCCATTTGACTCCGGAACCCTACACTATTCGTGGCCACATAAAAGGTTTCTGGGTCAGCTTTCTTTTGAAAATGTTGAAAATAATAATATAATATCATTTATGATCAGTCACAGGGTATATCGCTCTAAATCTAAGAATGGCAATACTCGTGTATAAACTCACACTTCCGTATGACTTTATATGTACCTATATAAAAAAAGTTTAAATAAACAATAAGCTTTCGAATAAAAAAGAGTAAAACAGGGAAAAATGTCTTTATAGTTTCTTTTTATGCTATAGAAGAATATGTGTGTACGTGTATGAGGGGAGCATGTGTGTTTGTGTTTGTAGCATCTTGCGTTTGTTGTATGTCAAAAGGACAGTTATATAAGAGTGTTGTACATGTTTATTTGTTAATTTATTACGTTTTTTTGTATATTAGTATAATCATACTACTTATTAAATAATAAGGTGCAAAAGAGTCCCTACTTCCATAATTTATGTTTTGCAGCCATGCACGTAACCTTTTTTACATTCGTGATTTCATAGTATAAAAATTGTTCTCTTTATTATTTAAGTATATAAAGGACTAGAGAGTATAAATAGTTTTATAATACAAAGTTAATCACTGTTTTATTATAAACCTTAAGTATTCGGTTGAGGAAACTTTATTGATTATAAGAAAATTGTATATTGTTTTGTTGAGACACCGAACTCATATATTTAAATATCATTATAACATAGTTTTTTTTTTTTTTTTTTTTTTCGAATATGACTAATGCTGTTAGCCCTAATGGCTTTGACAGCGTCACCGATAAGACGGGCGAGCGCTGAAGCATCGCCGAGAAGAAATGGATGATACATGCGGGTGCATTACAAGCACCCGCGCTACAGGGGGCGTCGCCTTAAGGGTGTCTCCTGCGAGACCGAACCTCGGCTTAAGGCGGCGCGTTTTTGGAGGGCTGCATCTAATAAATGACTTGGAAGAAGTCTGCGTCACGGCGGCCGCGGCAGAGGGCTGCGGCCGCTTGACACAAGCAAGCGGGGACCTCGTCTTCGCCGGCGAAGACGCTGTTTGTGTAAATGTAATGTGTGTATCTTGTTGGATGCTGTGATAGCATCGTCGGGGTCGTTAAGGACGCTCTTCGGGCGCCTGTGAATCTTATTGGGGTGCCTGAACACCTTATAGTTGGACGCGGCCACTATAAGGGGGTTTGGGTGGATGGACGCTTTCTCGAAGTAAGTCGTCGAGAATCGTCTGAAAAGATCGGCTATCGTGGGTAGGTCGAGATCTCTATGGAGGTTCACGTTGCGCACGAACCACGGACAGCCAGTGGCTGTACGCATGAATCGATTTTGAAGTGTCTGCAACGGACACAGTCGTGATTTCGGAACGTGCGCGAACGCGACGCTCGCATAGGTCATAATGGGTCTGATGCAAGTTTTGTAAAGTGTCACTTTGTTGCGAAGTGACAGTTTACTTGCCTTGCACAGTATCGGATTGAGGCGTCCCAAGGCGAACGCTGCCCGGTTACGGACAACGCGGATGTGTCGGATAAAGGATAGGGTCGGTTGGAGGATTACACCTAAGTATTTGACTTCCTTTTGCCAATCTATGTATTTGTTGTAAATAGAGACTCTAGGAGGCGTCCGGATGAAGTCCATGGCTCTCCTAGATCTCGCAAAGAACATTGCTGCGCTTTTATCGGGATTTATTTCGATTCTCCACCGGCGGAACCAGCTTCCGAGCTGGTTGGTTGCTCTTTGGAGCCTATCATTTATGGTTATGGGATCTCTACAGGTGGTATAGATTGCGGTATCGTCCGCGAACATGGCTATGTGGGTAACTACACTAGTTTTAGTGGAGAATCGTGGGATGTCACTCGTATAGAGCGAGTAGAGGAACGGTGCGAGTACCGAACCTTGGGGGACTCCGGCGCGTAAGGTGCGTCTTGAGGAGAGCGCACCATCAATACGATATCTAAATGAGCGATTAGTAAGATAATCGCGAATGATAAGAACGAGTCTATCGGGGATTCCTAGGTTCGCGAGTTTGTATATTAAACCCGCATGCCATACCTTATCGAAGGCTTTGGCGACATCGAAGAAAACAGTACCGGTGTACCGTTTTTTGGCGAAGCCGTTGAGGACGGCTTCGGTAAGTCGGTGTACTTGTTGTACCGCGGTGTGTTTGGCGCGGAAGCCGAATTGCTCATCCGGTATGAGCTTCATCGACTCCATGAACGTTTTGAGTCTAGCGAGGATTACTCGCTCGTAGACTTTCCCTAAGCTGTTGAGCAGACTGATGGGTCGATAGCTGCTCGGGAATTATAACATAGTGTTTATTATACATTAAATACAGAGGTGTTGCAACTATAGACTGGATTGTGAGTGCGAGTGTCCAACAAATAATAAGAGAGGGAAGATAAGAAACCCATACTTATATTTGTCAATTCACACATAAAAAAGAGAGATGGTAAAACATAATTTGGTTTCTCTTTTTTTTCGATGGACACATTTTAAGATGGCTCCACTATTCTAGTATAATAACTCTATTAAGATTTTGTTTAGTTCGAGGTTGACGGGCAAAATTTATACAAATGAAAAAATTAAAAAATGCTTTATTTTCAGCCAGGCCGCTATGTTTCAATTTTTATCAGTTTCTACATAACCCTACAGCGGTATTATTTACATACGAAAATACTCAAGCGTTTCTATTTATAAATTAGGTGCTAAAGTTTTTTGGGATACCATAAGAACTATCCATCATTTCGCTAATGTATTTTGTTTTGGATGTTGATAATATGTTTTTGTTTACATTAGGATCCAATGACATCATCGTTATCTCTCGCGAAAAAGACTGGTATTTTAGCTACATTCGGGCGCCAGAAACAAACAACATTCATAAGTCATTAACTTATGGCAAGATGTAACTTTAATCAACGTTGACAAACAAAAATAAATAACAATTGGCGACTAATTGGCGAGAATGCTAGAGCAACAAACTTCATTGATCTTAATACAGAACGCTCAGGATATTTTCTCTACTTTCATAAAAGGGAAATGTAATTATTATATATAGTACAGAATAATATATTACTATTAATATCTGGGTGACCGAGCTAAGCTCGGTAATTTTTTACAAAAAAACAATTATTTAGTTGGGGATTGATCCTTGGCATTTACATTTCTCGAGTCTGCCCGTTACCCGAATAAGCTACGTCGACTTGACAGTTAATGGCGAAAATTCAATTCAATATAAATGTTAGTGTCTTTCAATGCCCAAAAACAGGGATAAAACAAATTTTTTTTTACATAAAACCTAGCTAGATCAATTTTTCTCCCCCAAAACCTCCTACATGTTGAATTTCAGGAAAATCGTTGGAGCCGTTTCCGAAATTCGGAAAATATATATATATACAAGATTAACTCATTTAAATATTAAAGATATACCATCATAATGTATGACAACAATTTTAAAAATATTCATAGATTTATTTAAATCCACCATTTTTATTAACTCTATATCAGTTTTTTTAAATTCCGCCGTATGGTATCCGGTTGAGTAGAATAGACCATCCCCTTTTTTACCAAGGTGTCGTAAAATAGTCAAACCATGTGACAACACGTTTAAAACATGTGCTGACCCCACTTAGAGTGGGATAAGGCCAGGAGGAAGATAATCAGTTTTTTTATTATGATCTAAATTTGATATATTTATGAAAGTAATGGTGGATCTAGACATTATATTCGTTTGTCCAAAATGTTAAGGAGTCTTTACCCAGCACTTAAGTTCGACGGTGCGTCTGTTTTCGACTTCCGCCATTAGACGCTGTAAATTATTAATGCGACAATTACATATTGATGAGGCGACAAGAAATTATTCAGCATAGAATTCTAACTGGCTGTTGCTTTAGTTTTAATTATCGTTTTTAAAACCGCGTAATTGTTAGGTACATTTAAAAAGGACATTCTATGTCATACTGAAATCAGTATGATATTTTTTCATAAATCATGGACGAACAGTGTTAACAGATGCAAATAATTAGTCTGCTGTTCTGTTAGTCGACTTATTAGTTCGTCGAGAGGATGCACGGATGCACCATACAGTTGATGTACGCAATCGCGGAAACTGATCAGTTTATCCGATACACCTCATAATATAAAAGAAAATTATAACGTTCATAGTTAAAAAGAGTCTTAGATCTTGCTGTAAGATCACCTTAGCTATTACGATACAATGAATACCCGTGAGAAAATTTCGGAGGTTTTCAGCGGTGACGTCAGAGGGAAGTGCGGGGCGAGACGAGTGTGGCGCGCGCCGTCCAAAGCGGCACCCCGGTCTCCCCAGCCGCCCCGTACAGCTGCGTACCTATCTGTTGATCTGCTGCTCGCCGAGCGCGAAGGTCGTCGCGATCGCGCTACTACTGCCGCCCGCCGTACAGTCTATCGTAAACAATACACTACGTAGTAGCCAACGTTATGAATTTCCAACGCGGCTACAGTGTATCTATAAGTCGTCCATCAAAGTTCAAGTGGTAGTAACAGGTGAATCCGTGCAAACAATTATAAGGGGTAAACGGCCCGCCGGTCGCCCTCGAACTATAGTAATTTGTGCTTTGATAGTAAAACGAGAGCAGACGTTCCCAATAGGGGATGCACCGAAAATTCGCGCCATATAGGTACGGCTTCATTACTAAACATACAAACACATTTGATCTGTAACCTGAAATAAGTTAAATATTCCTCTTAACAGTTAACTTTTTATTACTATTTTATATCATTGTCACCTCGAACAATACACAAATAAAAATATAATCTTATGTTCCTTGGTTGATCATTTATTAGTTCATCTATTTATTAAAATGAGAAATCGAAAATTATTTCGAATAGAATTCTGATAGTTTTAATAGAATACTTATGTTCGCGTAATATTATAATGTATTTAAGAGGTTGAGATGATAATTTCGAATATCCGTATTATAATAATTTATCAAAAGGGACTGTTAATTTTACGATGTTATGCATAGAAAATAAATCAATTTATTTGAAATTCAATACAGGTAAGGTTAAATTATGAAGGTCGCAATGTAGACAGAGATTATAAAGTTGTAAATCTACGATATACACTGACAAAGTATTAAACTTGTTCATAATATATTCAAAATTTATTAAAAAACGCTATATAATATAGAATGAATTTTCTGTAAAGAAAGGCCACATTTATAATTTTTGTACTCGTTAAAAAAGATTAAGGAACATTTTAATGCATAAATAAGTAGTTCATCATTACACTAAATGAAAGAAACAAAAAGCTGCAATATTCTCGATTGTATATGTCTCTAACACACACACACACTAGAAATACGTAAGTTTCAGAGCTTTCCATATTTTTGTTTATATCAGTAAAACCAATTATAAAGTTTATTGGAATATCCTTACTTTTATTTAACGATAATATATTGTTTCATTACTTTATAATCGATATATTATCCTTTTATTGGAATTTTTTTTTGTTATTTGCAACGAAGCATAAAAGTTCTATTTTCGTAAATTATTTCACGTTAGTCGAATGGGCCCAAGAATGCTAGCAGCGTTTTTGAATTGAAGTACTAAACTGATTCGTTTTGCGAAAATGAATCAGCCCTCTTGTCACCTCAAGAAGCAATCATCTAAGGTTAATACCTTAAAATGGATGGATATAATATTTTTAAACCGTGACTCCATGGTCCTAGGGTCTAGACTCCAAAGGTCCTTAATATCTATCACTCAATGAGATGCATACTTTTTCCGCTTGGTCGAATAGGCCATTTCCTTCTCAGCGGTTGATCTTGATTCCGCTTCCTTCATATGGAATGAGGCTAACGTATCAATGCATGTTACGTCCCACACTATGGCCCCTTTCCGTTCCCAAGAAACCAGCGTTAAAAAAAACCGGAGAGTCTCTTCATCATCATCCCGACTTATCGCTGAAGGCTATTGAAGAGCAGGAATATCGATGGTCCCTTTGATGATATCGTTTACAGAACAATGGCCAAAAATCCTTCCAGCTCTTATGGTATAAAAGCCCGTGTATGCCAAAACTGTTTAGCTCATTTCCACATGGATATCTGTGTAAGGCACAATGTGATTTCCAATCTGAGACTTAGAGCTTCACGAAAACTTTTGTTATCTATAGATATAGGTCAAATTTATATATTGTCTAAACCACTTTGAGATGTTAATGAAAAGATAATATTGTACAGATCCCTTACAGATTCTAGTGAGGAAGACAATGAACTTTTAAGATATATCTATCAGAAACAGCTAACGGGAGATTTGTCTCGTGTATTACGACTCTCATATATTTTAAATAAAACTTAATTAATTGCATTGAATTTGAATGCAACAATTTTTACCTTTTTTTAATATATTGTATAACTTTGAATTTCTAAACATATGCACATTTCTTTTTATTATTCCGTATTATTCAGATGCAGGTTTGCTGTTAAACTGTTTGTTTGTTTCATTCTCTATTCTGATGCTTAAATACCCACTAAAATAGATTTAACTGTCTGTCATTGGTATATTAAGGTTGGTATATTCTGGATTTAAACAGAGATACGTCATAGCATAACAAGGATGAAAACAAGGATAGCTAGAGTTTTTAATATTTAGATTGTTCGAAAGTCTAATTTGCATTTAATAAACGTAGTACACAACTTAAACTGCGACTAAAAGCTCGCTTTTAGTTTCACTAGATTGAAAATGTTTTTGACATAAAATGAATATCACATTATCTTTTTACTAAACATTACTAGATTTTAACTTTATATACATACTAGCACACATTTATATACATAATAGCACACATTCCGGCCACACATTTGCTTGGCTCAGTCTTATTTCAAAAACTACATTGAATCTTTTAAAGATTCTCTGAAAATTTCATTGAAATCGGTCTAGCCGTTTCGGAGTTTAAAAGGAACATAGAAATAAATTTTCTCTGCTGTCATTTTAAACTTTGCATATTCATGTTAAATATCCCACGTAACATCTGCAAATTTGCTTACATTCATTTTTATAAAGTCATGCATGTTTCAACGAAGTTATGCTGATATTTTCCAAGTGAAAGTAAAAGCTGAAACTTCTTGGACTTACCAAGTAAAAAAAAAAATGTTTTGACTACGAAAATATACTTTTTCCGAATCTTCGCAATGAATTTATTACAAATATGTTTATTTAGGACTGGAATTTTGAAGTCAGCAATAATAAAGTAAGAATAACGAATAAGATCCTCTAGAAAAGTCAGGATGTCCTAAATACATGACCCACTGCTTATCTCCTTAGTTGCTATATAGGGCAAATAGCCCGAAATTTCTTATGATATATTTATTACTTACTAGCTGTACCAGCGGCTTCGTTAGCGTGGAATTGTCCTGAATTGAAATTTGAACATAAAAATAGTTATTATGAGTTTATAGTTATAGGAGATTTTTGTGGTACATTTATAGATCTACAATTCTCTAGTACATTATTTTGTGTATCTTGCTGGTTTACGCGGCGCACACAAGTATAGGTCCCTGCTGCACTTTTTTTTACAACCGTGCGACCTCTTCAACACAAGTTACATAATACAATAATGTACTATTAACCTAAACCTTCCGCAATAATTGCAGATCTTTTAGTAAGAAACGTATAAAAATCCATTCAGTTCATTTTGAGACAATCGATCACATACATGCAGACAGATTTTAGGGATAATTTATAGAATTAGGCGTTACTTTGGCAATCGGTTATCATACCTGATACATGCAGGATTCGTAAAAACACATGCACAAACCTCCACCACCGCCACCACAATACACAAGCACTATATACGTTCACTATCACAAACTCAACAATCGTTTCGCCCCGCAACCGAAGCATCGTCAGGAGATAGACTCCACGACCAAAATCGCAAAGCTTTGCGAACGTATATAGTGCTTGTGTATTGTGGTGGCGGTGGTGGTTTGTGCATGTGTTTTTACGAATCCTGCATGTATCAGGTATGATAACCGATTGCCCACTTACATTTAGCATTATATATATTTTCTATTTTACTTCTTCGCGGATTATAGCAAAATAATTTTATTATTACTTTTGTGTTAGATTTTAGGGACTATGTTTATAATAAGTAAAGATGGTTTCGATTGCGCGAATACGATACGATCGATGTAAAGATCGTATCGTATTCGCATGACGTATGACTTATACTAAATTGCAGTTAAATACAAAATTTGCCTTTGTTATGTAGTTGCAGAATTTCATTGATTCGCAAATATAATTTAAAACAAATATTATATTTATTTGTAATTTTTAAATAATTTAAATAATCCAATTGTAAGTACAGATACCAATGGTATCGATGTTACACATCCCATCCCGGCAAATTGTTCGACTAATCTGAATAGTGAACCAATATAACTTTTGCAATTTCTCCACTCACTCATCGAATGCAGTGATTGCCTCAGTTTAGATTCACAAAGTTGATATGTGTTCAATAGTCTCAATTACAACCGTGGCTGCTATTTACTCCGAAAACAATATGAGGCTGAAATTACTTTAAAGATGTAGACAAGTATAATGAAAGAGAACTTTTAGATTTTACTTTGTCAAGCGAATCTAATTTCTTATTCGTGTTAAACTAGATAGAATCCGCAAGAATATATTTCTTAACTTAGTGTATATACTTTGGCAATTTAAATACTCAAATACCATTAATTAATTAATTAAATTCCAACAGTGAGTTAGTGTCATCCATGAACTGCACAATGTACTATGGTTACGCTATGAAGTGCGTTTGAAGCGAGTCCACGTACATTTTGTCGATTTACAACTTTGATGGTGCCCATGTCTATGTGAGACAATGCTTAAGCTCTGCTGCAGTTAGCCAATATATAATATACACTATATAATTTGAATAGATAAAGCTTCTTAGCTTTATTAATTTACTCGTGAATACGAGGATGGCCAACACGAAACACACTACAATTTTGAGATCTATGTATTATAAAAGGAAGAGATTTGCAGATTGTGTTGAATCAAGGCTCAATGAATCAATATTAGTCCGAAAATTAAAATTAGTTTGTTACCACTATGAGAACGGAGTCAGAAGGAAAGTTAATAAACCTAGAAAGTTAGTATTTGTAAAGATAGCTTTTGTTATGTTTTTTTTTTTAAATTAAAACAAACTAAACAATTTTAAAGAGTGCAGTTTTTAACTTGACGTCCTTCTAATTAAACTGCCACAGCGTTATCGGCGCCAATAAGTTGGGATTGCATCATTAAAAGTAAAGTGGAAAACTTGCTCGATACAAATCTCATGAGAACGGTTTTATATACTAACATTAAAGTGAAATATCGGGTTCAAAACTTAAGTCAAAATTTGTATTGCATTTCGTAATAATGGAAACTTACTTCTCGTGGTCACGGTGGTTACGAATAAATTAAAATACCGTATGGTTTTCAGAAGCAAAAGCACCAATTTTCCGCTCATACGAGAGTTTACCACGAGAGTCTGTGAATTTTAAAACCGCTGCTTTCAAACTTAAATGAATAGTGGTTATTTGAAACTGTCAAATTCAAAATGAGGTTAAGGCTAGTTATGTTTTTCCGATAGCAATTTTTTTCTTTAATCTGATATTCTGCTTTCTACTCTTAATTTAATATTCTACTTTATGTCTTTCGTTCAATGTAAGTAATATACCTCATCACGATATGTGTCAATTACACGTAATTATATAACTTATAATATGTGGAATATATACCAATAATACCTTTCCTACCATTAATTCATCTGTATTTTGAATTTCATTGTTTAATGTGACAGTTGATTAATATCTGATCTGATAATAAAGGTAGGTTCTCATTTTTTAATATCGGTCAGTCACGACCGACCTATCGACCATATTTTGTCTAGTGGCATTTACACTTAAAGCTGAGGCCTACTTTAGTCTCAAATATAAACAGTATATTGTACTCCAGATCACAGTTTCTGTGGTTCAAGTTTTATATTTCGCACATTTGCTACTCATTCATTCCGTTCGGATGGATGGAAAAAACTTTATTGTACACAAAAAAAACTGATATTCATACAGTAGTTAATGGTACAACAGACGGCATTAATGCGTACAAATGCGTAAAGTTAATTCTAGTTAGTAATCTCAAACAACCTACCCCAACCCCTACAGAGATTTCAGTTCTATACAGCTGTAAAAAGACACGGTCAGAAACAACAGCTTAATCAATTCTTTCAAACTATACACTATATATACATCGACACTACTCGTTCCATCTACCAACAAATATACCAATAAATCACTTCGTACCAATCAATTTAATTATATGTCGTTAGTTAACGATGAAAACAATAAAAAAGATCATTATTACACGTTTGCGGGTTCAAAACAACAGAATATAATTTTTCCACAATTTGACATGTAACTAACACTTTGTCAAATTGATACATTTAAATGGAGGATAGATTCTCTTTTATAATGAGTTCGTATGATTGCTGATAAATTTAATTACCTGAAGTCACCGATAGCCCCATTTATTTGTTTATTTTATTTATGTAGAATATTTAGATGCTAGATGGAAATTGAATATAATAAATAGAGGTATAAACCGAGAAGCGATAACAAATATCGAATGTCACAAAGGTAATATCTGTAATCCTAATAATGTAAATGTAAGGTGAACATTAACACAACTACGTATTAACATAGATAGTGAATAATGTAATGCATAAATGGCTTATAGTACCTCATTATACTATAATGATATTCGTGTTGACATACAAATAACATGATTAATAATCGACAAATACTGAATCCGATCTGATAACTAATTAATTTCAATTTAACACGTTATTTTATGTTATATATCACGCCATTGTTAAAATATTATGGTAACTTTTATTAGTATACAATTCGAATCTCAATTATTTAATGATACGGCAAGCGTTTTACAGTCACCACTAGGTCTTCACTACATACACTTACATAATCGTAGCTCTAAGCCGTGATTGGCGTTTGCTGGCTTTAGTAGAACGCCTGAGCATTTTGCAAATCTGATGATTCTACCTGATGAAACTAGGATAAGCATAGATCACTGAATAAGTATAGATAATTTGAAAGGAAAAGATTTAATTATTTACGATTAAAATACATTCAGCGCCATTTGACTACTAGAACACGGATTTTAGTATCAGGAAAAAAGTATCCGTTATATTAATCCAAGATTAACCTATTTGTGTGTCAAAATTCATTCAAATATATTTAATTATTTTTGCTTAGTTCAGTTACAAACATACAAACATTTATATTTGTTACATTAGTAAAATATTATTGACAAAAAGCTTTATTTTCTCCTAAATAAATTTCATTAAATGGATAGAATAGATTAGGAGAGTTCGTCAATACGTGGAATTTTTGTGGGTTGCTATTAAATGTAATAACAATACCACAAAAAAGTGTAAAGATATTCACTTTCTCTTAACAATAATATTTGAGCCTAAAAACTTTAGATTTCTTAGATTTAACAACTTTTTGTTTATTTTTTGTTGCGTAACGAATACGAATCATTTTAGTTCTTAACTTATTCCCTATTTTCACGAAAACTGTATAAATTTAGAGGCCTTTTCAAGCTCACAACACAATAAATAATGTTTCTCGACCGTTTTATGCCATGTTGCATACCAATGCGGACAAAAACTTTCGCTGTTCGTGGCAACAAATATTAATTACTTGGGGGTCCTAAATCATGGAACTTGATATAAATGTCTTTGAAAGACTTTCTACGGCTATTATTTAAGAGAAAATAAACGTACTTCTATTATTAACAATACTCGCATTACAAAGTGTAAAATTTTACAAGCCAATTCTGTTTATTTATTTATTTATATACTTTATTGTACACCACAAAGTTATAGAATACACAATACAATCACTAAAAATAAATATTTTAAAGTACAAGTGGCGGTCTTATCGCTTCATAGCGATTTTTTACAGACAACCTTTGGATTAGGTTGTTTACTTATGTTACAAAAGAGGTTTTAATTGTATAATTATTTCTAAAGTAAGCTTTTGTGAATAGGCTATTATACTGTACAATACTACGATAGGAATAGTGTTTTTAGTGTTGTGTTAGCCTTATTATGCGCTTATTTTCGTATCGTAATTGTGATAAACTACATAATATTTGATTAAATATTATTTGTTATCTGCACAAGTATTTAAATATTCAATATTTATATTACTATATTTTATCTTAAATCGGGTGCAGTTTAATGGTTTTATTTACCTACATAACTTTACAATCTAAAATTTCTTGCAGAAATTTATAAATATATCGGTCCAGAGACTGAGACAGTTCTTAGTAAGTTTCTATTCATCAATCTATTTCTGGATTATCATTACTTCGGAATTATTTTTAGCTTGATATATGTATTGATATTTGCCACTCTGATATATGTAAAAAAGCGTTGTTTTATTGAGTTATAAGACCTTTTGTAAACATATCTAATGCAATACTGTAACATTAAAATTAATTTATGACTAATATTTTAGGGTATTTCTTTCTAGGAATAATTTAATAAAGAAATGGATACATAAAGAAATACATGAAAAATATTTTATGGAACATTTAGTAATAGTTGTACGTTTATTGTGCTACCCAATTCAAAACTATATCCAGTTATCCGTTGTTTATGAAATATGCTATATAGGTATGTACACTTCGGCAATATAATATGTTGATTATATTATATTACAGGCATATTGACGTTGAATATATAAGCATTTATATTAGCAGCTTTAACTAAGTATGAAAGCTATAACCATTCTGCCAAGCCGTGTGGTATCCGGCTGAGTAGAATTGACCACCCTCATTTCTTACCGAGATGTCGTAAAAGGCGACTTTCGTAAGTTGACTTCAGGTAGGCGGCCGGTCAAAAAAATACCTAGCCAAATCATGTGACTACATGTTTATAACATGTTGTGCCAACTCTACATAGAGTGAGATAAGGAAACGAGAATAGTGAAAGCTATAACCATTCTCATTTTGTTTATAATCTCATATTATGCAATTTTTATAATTAGACGTTACTTTGCGGAGATCCACGATACAAAAATAATAATAAAATTTTATGTACTTTTAATTAATAATAAAAAGTACGTATAATAATTAAATAAAAGTAAACAAAATAATTTTAATTACTTTCGTCTCAAATTATTAAAAAAAATTATAAACTCTGTCGTTTGTGTATCTATCTAAAGTTTTTTTTAAACTATTTTCGATTTTGTGACACTGGATTATTGTCAAATTTTTTTCATTATTAAGATTTGATTAAAATATATCAATGACGGTCCTAATTTGGATATTTCGTCATTTAAATTATGATATAATTATGAAGAGCGCATAATTTATGGTGTAATTATGATGAGCGGACAATTTATGATATTAAGAATGGGATCTGAAACATTCATAAATTATAATTTAATAACGAAACCCATTAATATTCGGAAATTCTGTTTTGTCGAGGTTTCTGAATTTCCATTACGTGACTATTCAAGCTATTGAAACATTTTTTTTGTAAATTAATATATACTTTTATCAATTTTGTGGCGAATATTCTTTTGTTGATATGCATGCTAGTGAAATTGTGTTATAAATGTCTGAATTCCTTGTGAGCATTGTACATTAATTATTTAATTTTTAATATATGTGAACTCAGATATAAATTTAATGCTGGCATATGACATGCTAGACAAATGTTAGAAGAACTATTTTGAATTACTTCATTTCAAAATTCCATGCGTATCATCAAAATTGTATTTAGAAACGATTCCTTTTTGCTTAATTATTTTTTTAATTATTGAAACGTGGCACGGAAATGTAAACGTCAATGTGACAGTGCTGTCAACCTAATTTTTCCCCCCTTTGCCCATTGGGCTCACTCTACTATGTCAGTGCTGGGTGTAAAAAAATACTTCATTTCCCTTGCGATGATGGTTTAATAAAAGCCGCTAGGGCGTATTGACAATGAAAAAAAATTGTGATGCTCTAATATCTGATATAAACATAAGCCATTATCTAAATATCAAAAGGGAGTTTGCGGGTTGAAATTCTTATTAATTCTGAATGTGTTTTGGAAAATAAATCATATTACGTACATTTTTTTTATATAAATAATGTCAATTTTCAACACAGCGTAGTAGGTTTAACCTCCAAATCCCCTTATCGAAGACGCTTTTGGTGTGAGCCATTAAAAGGCTATAATTTACTTTTAAATGAAAAAGACGTGTCCTTTTATGTGAGAATTTTGATGGATGAGAGCGTTAGTGTAATGAAATATATTCAGTGGTACATCAATATTTTATGAGTGACATAATAACTTGATTTTTAAGATATTTTACTTTGCGATGAGAGCAATATTTGAGATACTATTTGAGATACTACACACTACCAACATGCATAGCACATATCAGTTTTTCCAACTTTAAACGTTAGTCTGTTTGTTCCCCTCGTTTTCAAAGCATATTTGATATGTAAAGTTCGTGTTTTATGCTTTTTGAATATTTACAAAAATGAAAATTAAGCGTTTCCGTAATTCACTTTTTCTTTTATAGTTTCACTTATTTTTTTATATAGAATATGCATTTATTATTAATTAAAAAAAATGTTCTTCTTGTTATTATATTTGTCTTATTTAAAATACTTAACAAAAACAAATGAGGTGGTGTTTTGGATGCTGGAATGACGTTTCAATTAAAATAACGGGGAAACTTGTTTTAAAATACGTGCATGGCTACAGAACGAATTAAACTCGTATGTCGGGGTACCTACCATTTTAGATACCGAAATTAATATTTCTATCAAATAACTTGCCCCTTATCAATATAACTATTGGATTATTTTACGGTACTCTGAGCGTTATTAATATAGTGACTGATAAATGTTTACAACCTTACCAAATTGTTATACTAATACCATATAACTATTAATATCATAGTATTATCTAGTTACGAAGGAGTGATACCTTTAATATTATTTTTTACATAAAACCAATAATAGTTTAATAACTACATCTTTCTCAAAAATGTATGTATTTTTAAATTCTTAAAATTTAATTTTAAAAAATTACATTCACTTTAAGAATTATAAAAATACTCATCTGTTTAAGTTTGAAAAAGTACACACAAATATAAATAATATAAAGAGATGATTACCAAAAATATTTTTATGATATTACTTATCTAGTTTAGTTATATTGAATTTTTAATTATTATTTATATTTACAGTAAAAAAAATGGGTTTTCAACAATCTCATACTTTATACAAACTTTGTGAAATTACAATAAATTTCTATAAAGTATGATCAAATATTAATACATATTATCAACGTTTCGAACTATAAAGTTATCTTTGAATTTGAAAGTATTTTTTTTAACATTGTATAAGACAATGTTATTCGTATGTGCGAAAAAATACCCGGATCATAGAAAAAATACTTTTGCAATAAATATATAATATATAAGCCCAAAATAGTTATTTTTGACACGTACATTCCTCCTCGGATCTAATAAAGCTAAGGCTAAGCTAATAAAACAAACTATTTGACCTGATATCAAAATAATCCGCGCCAGGCATGCCTTTTTTGGTTTGTTTTCTCGGTTGCGGTCATTATTTCAGTATCCACCATTATTATGAGTATATATAATTAAAATCTATTATACATTATATGTAGGGATGCTGTAAAATATTTAATTTCAACGGTCAGATATAGTTCTGCAAAACGCGCCGCTTCAAGCCGAGGTTCGGTCTCGCAAGAGACGCACTTAGGTGACGCTCGCTCATTCGCACACTCGCACACTCGAACACTCGCACACTCGAACACTCGCACACTCGCACACTCACACACTAACACACTCCCCGGGTTGCTACTGTGTCAATGCAATCGCTCTTACCAATTTTACCCGGCCAAGCTTCTGCGCTCGCCCGTCCTTCCGGTGATGCTATGAAAGCCATTAGGGCTAACGCATTATTCGATTCGAAAAAAAACCATTTAATGGCCTAAATTTAATACACCTAATTACTTAAAGGGCAATCTTAAAATTTGGGCTTCACGGGATAAGCAACTCCGTGGTACATGAATCGTGAAAAATTTATGGCTGCCCATTCCCGAAACTTATGTGTCTGATAGCGAACTGGCTGTTAACTTCCGACCCTTTAGAAATGTAAATGGATAGCGCTTAAAACATAAGGGAAACTATTTGTTTACTACTAGAATAATCATGGCAGCATCGTTTATGTTTATACATATTTATATACTACTAGATTTTACCCGCAAATTCTTTCGCCTGGATTGTTGTTGCGTGATAGGTTGATAATAATAGATGGCGCTTTTCAATGTCATCCCATTTCTGCAGAATTAACAGGATTTCTATAGTCTACATTTTATGTATAAGGAATATTTATGCCAAATTTCATCGACATGGGTTCAGCGGATTCTGACTGGGATAAAGGCAGGAGAATGATGAAATGAGTGTAAGAAAAACCGAGCAGTCACGACAAGAAATAACAAAAAACAGTCTCACAATATAATAGATAGATCATCATCATCATCATCTTCCTGTCCTTTACCCGCTCTAAGTGTGGTCGCCACAACATGTTATAAACATGCTGTCAAATGATTTGGTTGCGTTTTTACGACTGGCCGCCTGCCTGACGCCAACTTACCTCCGTCGTATTTTACGACACCTCAGTAAGAAAGAGGGTGGTCTATTCTACTAAACCGGATATCACACGGTGGGTCAACTTACCTTAGTCGCCTTTTACGACACCTCGGTAAAAAATGAGGTTGGTCTATTCTATTCAGCCGGATACCACACGGCGTAATATAACAGATAGATATTGTTTATTATATTCTATCTCCAATTATATGTTTTGAAAGGGTAAAATTTTGGAAATCTGATGATGTTTAATTTACAATAAAATTATGTAAATACTAAAAAGTAATGTCCAAATTATGAGATCTGTGAAATGAAAAATAAATGTGATTGGTGGCTGAAAAATAACCAACAATATTATGCTTGGACAGAATTGAACAGTGAACTCACAGTGAAGCAATGATGCTTGTAGCGTAACGATACGTATTCCATTAAGCGAGGACACATTGGGTGTTGGTCTAATGACGCGTGTCGCGTCACGGTAAATAAGTAAGAAATGAGTATGGAGGAACGTCCCTCCATTTCGTTGAACAAAAACCGCATCAAATTTGTGAAGAAAATATTGAAACTAAGTTTCAGCTTCAGTTTACATAACAGCAAAAATATTATCCATGGATATTATAAATCAAAGTCCAAAAGCTGTCTGTCTGTATGTGATCGATTTTCTCTAAACTTATTGAACGGATTTTTGTACGGTTTTTGTGAAAAGATGAAATTCTTTCATCATCATCTCCCTTCCCTTATCCCACTCTAAGTGGGGTCGGCACAACATGTTATAAACATGCTGTCACTTCATGTGGCTGCGTTTTTACGTCCTGCCGTCTGCCTGACGTCAACTTACCTTAGTCGTATTTTACGACACCTCGGTAAGAAATGAGGTTGATATACTCTACTCAGCCCGATACCACACGTCGGGTCCACTTACCTTAGTCGCCTTTTACGACACCTCGGTAAGAAATGAGGGTGGCACTATTCTATTTATCCGGATACCACACGGCTGAAAAGATGAAATTCTTTCGTTGGGCGGAATTTATAATAAAAATATTTAGCATGAGAATTAAAGCAAAATAATTCTATCATAACTCCTTTACTATGGATTCTGCAAAGTAACGTCTGCTTCTAAAAAATATCTTGACTTAGGTTTAGGTTAATAGTAAATTCTCCGGAACTTGTCAACCGATTTTAATTGGACTTTCACTGGTAGAAAGGGTCAGGTCCTGCGGGGTCGGGACTTATGCCGGAAAAACTTTGTGGCACACTGATTTCGGCGCGGATGAAGCTGCGGCCACAAGTAGTATATTATAATTTATACGAGTTGTATACTATGCAGTAAAAATTAATAAAATTAAAAATACAGGTTATTCTTCATGGTCTATACATAATACATGGTATAGGAAAGCTGATATTTTAAATATTGTTTTTTTTTATTCCTTTGCCTTTGAACATGGACCAGAGACTACTTGTATAATGTTATTTTGTTTCTAGTCTCCTTCCCAATTTGTTCCTGATCGAACAATTACAATATATTGCCCTGACCACTACACGGCGCCGTGTACTCGGCCATGCATGTATCCAAAAACCGTGTATTTGGCTTTAAATATATATACAGTGCAAACTCTATATAACGACCCTCAAGGGACTGTGCATATTTAGACGTTATAGAGAGTTTTCGTTCAATCGAGAGAAGAAAAATCTGTATTAGAAAAAAAAGTTTATTTCAGACTAGTGTTAGTAATTACATAAACAACAATTCTTATTCCTTCGCTATTGCGTATAGTCTATTAATGTTTGTAACGTCTTTTGCTGCACCAGTAATGTAGTTTTATTTTTTTAAATTTTTTATTTATACAGACAAGGCAAATTACTTAACTTGTAGTTTGATGTTTGTGACTTACCTAAGTCAAACTTCAATCACAAACAAACCTGCGCCGTTGGCGTAAGACCTCCTGTTAACATGTTCTTTTGTCGTAAAAAGCTACGGTTGATTCGCCGCGCATACACCTTATCATAAGTGTTATGTATATCATTATGGAAGTATTGTTAACAGAAACGCTGCAAACTGCTGTACTGTATAAACTAAAGTATTTTGAAATAATTTATACCTAAATATTCTGCTCTTCGATTTTGAATTATTTATAAGGCAAATCTGTATTACTCATATAAATATTCTTTATAGTATGCATTTGGTTAAATAAATAAAAAATCCGCAGTACTCGGTCTTACAACTATTAGATACGCTCTCAACTAGCAGCATCCCACCGGCAACTTATAAGCCTATAAATTACATTTTTAGAAGACCTCGTATAAAACAGACGCTTAGTATTAAATTGACCGAATTCAAAATTAGGCTTAATTTATTTTCAATGCCATCCATGACATCACATTACGAGCTACAAAACAAATCTAGTGTTTTGTTACTCTTCCAAGTAAGTTTTTAGGCGCTACGCTACGCTTTATTGCAATTGCCACAAAACAATTTTGCATTAAATACACTTTAATACTAAGCGTATAAAAATGTATTGAAAATTAGCTATTACAGTCACATTAAGATTATTTTGTCTATGCATTAGTTTGAAATAATATTTAAGTGCATAGATAACTGGGTAATGGGTAAGTCAATAATAATTGCGATAAGTGTAATTGCATACATAATTTAAATAGAGACTAAGTTGACATATATAATGTAAATCTTTTATCACACGTACGTTTTTAGATGTGTTAATGAAAGATTATATTTATTTGTACATATAATATAACTCAATCAGGTCAGAGCAAGGCCAAAATACCCGTAGAGTTATGATATACTCAGAGTAGGGAAACCAGTCTAAAATGAGCCATATTACAATAAAGAGTTTTTCTGTTAAGATTTATGTGTCTAATTGATAATTGCAGTTTATTGCACACTTTTCGTTAAAAGATAACATCGTGAGGAAACCTGCATATCCTTAGAGTATTCTGGGAATGTGTAACCTACCAATCCGCAATGGAGCAGCGTGGTGGGTATTAGCTCCAAAAACGAAGATAGAAGGCCTATACTCAGCAGTGGGATAGTAACAGGTCGTTACTTCCTTTTTTTATACACTTTCTTACACTTATTAACTAAGAAAAAAAAAGGACAGCTTTTCGTTTCTCTTTTTATTTGTTAAGAAGTATATAAGTATAGAAATATTTTAAACAAAACAGAATCAAAATCTTTCAAATCAAAATGATAATCGTTGCTTTGCTCCAAATACAGAACCTTAAAAATATATTAAAATGAACGAACGTACACTCGTTAATTTCGTGTAATTAAAAACTCAGTTTGAAATCTATTTCATTTAAAATAATGGCACTTATAATGTTCGGGATTAAACTTGCAAATTGAAGCCATTATAACAACTTTATTTACTTGCTTTTCGCAAACCTGAATATACATATATACATATATATTAAAAATGAATTTGATTTAAAAATTATGAAATAAAAAATACAGATATTGACATCATTGCAGTTCAGGATTTTATCTAATAGAAATCAAACACAGATAACAGCAACTATAAACTTCGGAAATTAGCAGTCAACTCATTCAAATATAAAATCTTTGTTAAAAATAACTTTAACAAAAATTTAATTATTATGTCAACGAACATTACTAATGTGACCAGACTATTGTTATAACAAAAAAAGTCACAGTTCTAAGATTACAGTGTACATAATAAAAGTTGTGACCGATGAGTGAGTATAGCAATTCTAATAAATACTTATTTAGTAAAAAACAATAACAATTATAATCGAACGTGTGGTATCCGGCTGAATAGAATAGTGCCACCCTTATTTCTTACCGAGGTGTCGTAAAAGGCGACTAAGGTAAGTTGATCCAGTATCCGGTTTAGTAGAATAGACCACCCTCTTTCTCACCGAGGTGTCGTAGAGTACGACAGAGGTAAGTTGACGTCAGGCAGGTTGCCGGTCGTAGAAACGCAGCCAAATCGTGTGACAGCATGTTTATAACATGTTGTGCCGACCCCACTTAGAGTGGGATAAGGGCAGGAGGATGATGATGAATAAAAATTATAATCAAATCTAACAATATAAAGAACTATCTTAATCTTTGTGATACAATTGTGTTCGTGATAAAATAATTCAATATATATTAAGAACTGTCAAACTTTGAATTTCTTGAGAAGCGAAACAAACAGTAACTGCGATCATAAATTATTCTCCCCTCGCAGCCAACGTTATTAGAATTGGTTCCCCTGGGATTAATTAGCATTGTTATGAGGACGTTGAATAATACTTACCTACATCTTAATTTGGGAACTGCAAATTCCCACTGAAATAATTTTACATTAATGTTAATTACTAAGCGATTAACGTAGTTTTTTTTAATACATTAACTATGATTAACGTAGTCTCTTTATTGATATAGAAATAAAAAGTTAATATGATAAAATAATATAACTTATGAAATATAAATTAATTTTATAAAATACTAGCTGACCGGCCAAACGTTTTTTGCTATATTATTTATAGGGAAGGTAGGTTCTAGTGTACATCACTACATATTATAAAACAAAGTCCATATTTCCGTATGTACGCATAAAACTTTAAAACTACGCAACCGATTTTGATGCGGTTTTTTTTAATAGATAGAGTTATTCCAGAGGAAGGTTTGTACGTATAATAACATTCAATACAAAGCAGATAAATACTGTAATTTTTGAGGTTTCTGTAAATAATTACATTTTTTCCGCTTACATTGCAAACGCAGGCTAAACCCTACGAGATTTATCAAAATGATGTACTAAGTATTTGTACACCTTAAAAAGGTCTACAGAAAAGTTCTCGATGGTATATATCTATCTCTTATGGATAACCCACAATAGCAGTTTTTTTCATTTACTTTTTACGAAAAATGATGCCTTATGTTCAAAGCAATTTTTATACAATACAGCATTAATCCTTATCCAATTTAGTAGCTTAAATAAATTGTTGATTTAATATAGATCAATATGGCCGTTTACAGCATGCAATTTAAGTGAGCATTTTCGGAGATATTACAGATTTAAAATGGCGTGAGGACGCCGCGCTTCACCCTATAGCACTTCGATTCTTTTAGAGTTTGTTTAAAGACATTCTGTAATTAATTGTAAAAATAAAATACATAGGTAAAATGTAGAAGTAAATAAGTAAAAATGTACTATATGAGTTTAGTAGTGCCACCCTTATTTCTTACCGAGGTGTCGTAAAAGGCGACTAAGGTAAGTTGATCCAGTATCCGGTTTAGTAGAATAGACCAACCTCATTTCTTACCGAGGTGTCGTAAAAGGCGACTAAGGTAAGTTGACCCACCGTGTGGTATCCGGTTTAGTAGAATAGACCACCCTCTTTCTTACCGAGGTGTCGTAAAATACGTCTGAGGTAAGTTGACGTCAGGCAGGCGGCCGGTCGTAAAAACGCAGCCAAATCATGTGACAGCATGTTCATAGCATGTTGTGCCGACCCCCCTTAAAGTGGGCTAAGGGCAGGAAGATGGTGATGAGAATGGATAAGTTGATGAAGGCTCTTATTACAACTTTAAAGTAATGGGTAAGTTAATGTTAAAAGGTTCAGCGTGTAGATCGTGGTTTAGGTGCCAGTCTTTTTTAATTTTGTAATTTGATTAATTCTATTTTATCTGAAGAATAAGGTACCTTTAGGCAAAATAGCACCATATAACTTGCATAACCAATGATGCCCTATGCAATAATCACGTTAGGGCTCGTTTCAAAAGTTACAATTTCCACGCTCCAGCGATTAAAAAATCGATACATCCTTCCCACCATGACTCATCTCTTTCACTTTAAGCTTTCTTAAAGTTTCTTCGCCTTAAGAACCCTATAGCAAATGTATTAGCATTACATCAACACTATACCCACCGTCTCGTTTCTATGAAAAATATATTTAACCTTGAACTTTTATCTACATATATTTTACAGCGATGGCAAAGATAATCAAAGATCCAGAGACAATCGAAATATAATATTCGCGCATTCTTAATTAAATGTCATACTAACAACTTTTAATTTTTTTCTAACAACCTATAAAAATTTGCAAAGATACCAAAGCCCTATATTTTATTGGCCTATTTTAGTATGCACGTTTGAAAGGTTATCTGTGTTTATAATATGGAGACCTATTAACCTTTTGTAAGGGCATTTGACAAGTTACTAGTTTGCCCTGAATATTTTTTTTTCTATTGCTATATTTTTTTTATTTACTAGCCGTGTGGTATCCGGCTGAGTAGAATAGACAACCCTCATTTCTTACCGAGGTGTCGTAAATGGCAAGTCGACCCTTCATGTGGTACCGCCGTGAGGGTTTCTTTGACACTCACGATTTTGTAGGCGCTACGCTTTATTGAAATATGCCATGAAACAACTTTTTTTATTTAAGTCACTTTAATACTAAGCGTGCGACACGTCCACACTTGACATGAAAAGTAGCCGTAAAAATTGAATACATATTATACTTCCGTTTTCTTTTGAAGAGATCGATTGGTATTTTTGATTGATTATTTCTTTAAATTATTTTGAAAGGCTAATACGCAATTCTAACAATTCTGGAATTGATGATATATGAAGTGTAAATAATTTATGATCTCGCGTTCCAACGCGGACTGCGAGCTGGCTTTTGACCAAATCCATTTAAGCGTACATTTGTAATATTTTATACTAAGAAATAAGAATGCAGCGAGTCATAAATACATCTTGATTTAGGCTATCGTTTAAATTGTTTGATTTACCAGTGATGTTTTAGTTACGATAAAAGTGTGTCAATCTTTAATATTTAAATGAGTTAATCTTGTATATATGTAGATTTTTCTTAATTATGGAAACGGCTCCAATGATTTACATGAAACTAAGCATGTCCCCTACATCCTGAATTTTAGAAGGGGAAAAATTGATCTAGCTAGGTTATTCCCTGTTTTGGGGCACCGAAAAAAAAATGAAATTATTTTATGAGAAAGGACAGGATAATTACGTTTTCAATTGCAAATTCATTATACTTCTCTTGAGTATCGCGTGGTTTCAAATTCTGTACAGCAGGATCGATTCCAGATAAAACCAATTTTTTTTTAATTTTATGGAAAGAATTACCAACCAACGCTCGGTCACCCAAGTATTTAAAATTAACGTTTAATAAAACCTCTTTTGATGACTGTATAGAAAACTTTAACCTGTTATCTTGTGATCTATTCTTAAATTTTCAAGAATATATCATCGATAAGATCACCCTTGCAGACTATTAGAAAACATTTAGAACTAACTTGTGACCGCAGCTTCGCTTGCGCGTAATTTGGTCTGCCCCATTAAGTTTCATGATAGATCATTTTAATTAAATATATTTTTAATATATTAAAATGTGCATTGTGAAATAGTATTTAATTTTATTAAATTTTTGGTTCACAACTTTGGTAGATATATGCTGTCGCGGACTTTTATTCGGAACTATTCTCTCTCTCTCTCCGGTCGTTTCTTCATGACTGAAGATCGTGGTCCTGGCCAGAATCTATTCTCGTGTGAATCAACTCCCTCCACCGGCTTCTATTAGTGGCCATCGTTGCTACCTCATAAAAGTGTTTCAGCGTGCAGGACTGGCGCAATTGGTCCGACCACCTAGTTGGTGAGCGGCCTCTTGGTCTTTTGCCTTCGGTGTTGCCGGTAACTATGAGTCTTTCGAAGGCATCGTCTCCACGCCGCATGATGTGTCCGAAGTATTCCAGTATGCGTTTATAACATATGGAGGAGAGGCGCGTCTTTATCTTGAGCTGGGAAACAATAGATGCATTTGTGCGTTTAGCAGTCCATGGAATCCGCATCATCCGCCTCCAGCACCACATTTCAAAAGCATCTATTCTTTGCCTTTCTCTCGCTTTTATAGTCCATGTCTCCACTCCATACATGAAGATTGGGAAAACTAGGGCTCGTACAAGCCGACTCTTTGTTTTTAGCGAAATACCTCTATTTTTCCACAATCTTGTTAAACTAGTCATGGCGCTTTTTGCCATTGCAATGCGTCTCTTAATTTCTGGAACACAACTACCGTCATTACAGATATGGGAACCGAGATAAACATAACTATCCACAACTTGAATAGAGGGTATAATATTGGTGTCGGCTAACTTACCAGCGCGGTCAACTACCATCAACTTGGTCTTGCTCTTGTTAATCGTCAGACCCAGATCCAAACTCTCTGTCTCTAATTTCCGTAAGAGTTCCTTCATGTCTTCCATAGAGGTGGTAAGGAGAACTGTATCATCAGCGTACCTAAGATTGCAAATTCGTCTTCCACCCAGTGGAAATCCCTTCTCCCAATTCTCTATTGTTTTGCGAATTATGTATTCGCTATAGATATTGAACAATATGGGAGAGAGAATGCAACCCTGCCGTACGCCTTTTTTGATTTGAAACATGTTAGAACACTCGGTTTCAATTTTAACAAAAGATCGGTTGTTGCAGTATAAATTCTGGATCAGACAAACAAGGTGTTGAGGCACTCCCATTTCTTTCAGCACCATCCAGAGCCTAGACCACTCCACACAATCAAAAGCCTTGTTGTAGTCTATGAAGCACAACGCAACAGGATTGTTAAATTCTCTGCTCTTTTCTATAATCTGTCTGATGTTAAGGATCTGTTCTCTTGTTCCTTTTCCTTTTACAAATCCTGCTTGTTCATCAGGTATCTGGCGATCGAGAAAACTTTTCAATCGTTGGTTGAGCACATGCAAAAAGACTTTACTAGCGTGTGAAATTAGGGATATGGTTCTATAGTTGCCGCATTCAGTGGTGGAGCCTTTTTTATGTACAGGGATAAGGACTGATTCGGTCCAATCTACTGGCCAAAGTCCCGTATTCCAGACCAAGTTGCAGATTTTTGTCATAATTTTAATGCCCTCTGAACCCAGATTTTTTAGAAGTTCTGCTGGTATGGCATCCTTTCCTGGGGACTTGTCCAGTTTTAGAGATTTTATATCCCTATTAACCTCTGACGGAAGAATGTCTGGCTCTCGTTCACCGATGCTCAAAGTTATGGGTGTTGTATCTGGAATGTGATTATCGTACAAAGTCCCGCAATATCGTTTCCATCTTTCAAGGACTTCTGTAGTTTCTGTTATCAATATCCCTCTTTCATCCTTTATTGCACAGGTCTTAATAGAGCGAGTTCTTGTAAGCTCCTTAACTCTACGAAAGAGGTCTTTGGTTTCGGTTTTTACCGAGTGTCGTTCTAGATCTTCGCAGATTTTATTGATCTGCTCAGTCTTGTCTTTTCGGCATTGACGCTGCACATCTGCGCTAAGTTTGGAATACTGGCTTCGGACTTCTGGTGTACTCAAACCACTCTCTTTCAGTTTACGTCTCTCAAGGATAACATTTGCTGTCTCTGGTGTTATGAAATCTTTCATAGCTTCTTTAGGCCTTGCATTATCATTTGCAGCTTGTTCAATGATTTTCTTCAGACTGTTCCATGCAATGTTCGGATCTTGAAGGCTAACTTGCGAAATATTTTTTATATTATTTCGTATCGTCTTTTTGAAGCCATACATATCAACTCTGCGGAGATCTGCTGTTTGTCTTGACTTTCGTAATTTCTTAAAACGTAGTCTTAACGTTGTTATTAATAGCTGATGGTCGCTTCCACAATCTGCACCTGGGAGAGTAACGGTGTTTGTTATAGATGATCGCCAGCGTTCTGGTATCATAATGAAATCAATCTGATTCCTACATCTATCTCCCGGTGAAACCCATGTATATAGTCGGCGGATATGGTGTTTAAAACATGTGTTGGTAATAACAAGGTTCTGTTCAGCACAAAATTGTAGTAAACGTTCCCCTCTTTCGTTTCTTTCGCCTATACCATACCTACCGACTATGTGTCTAAGATGATTATCGTTCACAGTTGTGCCAACCTTTGCGTTGAAATCTCCGATAAGAAGAGTCACTTCCCTTTTTGGTAGCTCCTCTAAGGTCTGAGTTAACGTGTTGTAGAACAGATCGATGTCTTCCTCGGTAGATTGAGCTGTCGGAGCATATATCTGCACGACGTTAATGCGGCACGGTGACGCATTTAGCTTCAAAGTGATTATTCGGTCACTCACTGGTCTATACCCAATTACGCATTTATCGAGCTGTTGTGGAACTATAAACGCTACTCCTCTGCTACTTTCTTTTTCAGGACCCGAAAAGTAGATTTTATTTCCAAGTTCTGACACAAAATGGCCAGAGTTTCTCCATTTTGTTTCATTTAAACCCATCAAAAGAATGTTTTTCCTCAGCATTTCCTTTTCCACGACGTGTAACTTGCCGTCTTGATTAAGACCGCGAACGTTCCATGTTCCAATACGCTGAGGGTGCCTCGCCAAGATCTTCTCAAAATTCCTTCCACCAGGTGCATAGTTTCCACGTAATGCCTGGTGAGTCACATGCACGTGGCCGGTAGCACATTTCACACCATCTTTTCCGGTAAGATGGCGCCGGGCGTTAGCCGGATCGTCCGACAAAATTAACAACGAGTTTGTATCTGCCATTTCTCTCTTGGGAAAGTAGTGCAGTGGTTTCCCATTTGCCTTCTGCACCAGACTTTTAGGGTTGATTAGGCCCAAGGTTACTGAAACCTCTCCTAAACCAGTTGCCTGATTAGGTGAATGGATATACCGCCATTGGTCGGTCGCCAGAGCCTCGTCTGTTATCCAGCGGGGGACACCACGAGCAGGTGAGGTTGACAGTTGGGGACGTCTAGATGTTATTGACTTTCTCCCCCTTATTCCCCGGAACTATTCAAAACCATATATATACCACACGGTGGGTCAACTTACCTCGGTCGCCCTTTACAACACCTCGGTAAGAAATGAGGGTTGTCTTTTCTACTCAACCGGATCCTACATGGTGGGTCAACTTACCTTAGTTGCCTTTTATGATTCCTCGGTAAGTAATGAGAGTGGTCAATTCTAGTCAGCCTGATACCACACGGCCGGTCAACTTACCTTAGTCGCCTCTTACGACACCTCCGTAAGAAATGAGGGTTGTCTATTCTACTCAACCGGATCTTACATGGTGGGTCAATTCATCTTAGTCGCCTTTTACGACTCCTCGGTAAGAAATGAGAGTGGTCAATTCTACTCAACCAGATACCACACGGCGGGTCAACTTACCTTAGTCGCCTTTTACGACACCTCGGTAAGAAATGAGGGTGGTTTATTCTGCTCAGCTGGATATCGGCGGTTCAACAAAAATTTATAAGCATTCATTAATAAATAGCCTAAATACATTTTTATAGTAGCTTGCTCCGATTTAAGAATATATGAGCTTTTAGCAATAACAGGTTTACTTTTAGAAGCAATATTTTCAATGTCCGTAGTTGTTGCTTTTTAAGCCATTCGTCTTTCATTCCCGCTTCAGGTCAGTTTGTTCGCATTAATCTTTGAACTGGATGGCTTGAGCATTAATCTTTCTGTTCTTAATATAAAATATTATAATTAACTAGCTGCGGCTTCGCTTGTGTGGAAATCAGTGAGTCACAATGTTTTTCACGCCTAAATTGCGACCACGCGGGAGTATTTATGTAATGTACCCTTGTAATGTAACCTAAAACCTTCCTCAAGAATTGGACTATCTTTTATCCATGATCAAAAATAAATCAAAATTTTTGAAGTTTTTCAAGTGGCTGTATTTGTGACTCAAAAATGGTCGTACTGGATAAATGCATTTTAAAGCTTAAAGCTTCTAGTTTTTAGATCTTGAGATGAAAACATTTTTCAAGCATCTTGTACCACTCAATCGTAATGAATACAGAAAAAAATCGTTTTTTTTTGGTTAATTTTTGTGACATTAGAAAAATCATTTCGAAAATTTAGTATCATTTTTAACCCGATTAATTTAAACACTGTTATCGATCAAAATGGATGAATACCTAAAAAAAAAACATTTCGTTCAGCATTTTTTACGATTTTGACTTTAAATGATCATCATTTAAAGTCAAAATCATATTGCTTTAATTTTTTTTTAATTATTAGTGTATATATAAAAGCTTATTAAATGTTTCTGTTATCCTGTAATTATACACCTTGGCCTTACAATCTCCAATGGGTCATGGTTAGGTCAAGTGTACGCTTTCATCGATCTCTGTATCAAGGTCCTCCAATTGTGGCAGGTGGCATCCGAATGTACTTTAATTTACGTTCACGCCCCATTTAATACATGAAAGGCGCCGTCAATAAATTACGTTAAAATCTTCCGTATTAGTTTTTTACGAGAATAATTGGTACAAACATATATCATAAATTAATTAATAATATTAAATAAGGTGTGCCGTGTGGTATCCGGTACTAAAGTAAGTAGACACGCCGTGTGGTATCCGGGTTACTAGAATGACCACGCTCATTTCTTATCGAGGTGTCGTAAACGGGGACTTAGGAAATTTGACCCACCGTGTGGTATCCGGTTGAGTAGAATAGACCACCTCTTAGAACAGACTCTTTCTTACCGAGCTGTCGTAAAATACGACTAAGGTAAGTTAACGTCAGGCAGGCGGCCGGTCGTAAAATACATAGCCAAATCATGTGTACACATGTTTATAACCTTTTGTGCCGACCCCACATGCCATCATAAATATATATCAATAAATGTGAATAAAGTAGACTATTGATTACACATAGAAATCACACTCAAACAATGACATTCAATTGCCTTTTAAGTAGCATTAAACAAGACTTCTTTGAGAGCAATTAAATGTCTCGAGGTGGTGGTAGTGGAAGTGGTAACGAATTTGAAAACTATTCTTAAACTCTCGAAAAAGTCGTAAACCTTTTTTAAAATATTTTACACACCACAATATTTAAAAATGCGTAATAAACTCAACAAAAAATATAGTTTCTATATAATTTCATATATTTATATTTCAATCTTATAAAATGATGGAATCAATAAGTTGAATTGAATGCAATACAACACCGGCCACATCAGAATATTGCATAAAAATAACACTCGATTTAAAATAATGGAATAACTTGCTTGAAGCTCAAGAAAATTTACGATTAATTGCTTGAAAAGAGATTGTTATTTCATATGTCTGTTATTTATCTTGTAGCATTTAAGACATAAATTATCGTTTATTTATTTTACCGTCCACGTCTGACGTATATAATTAATCAATAATAAGTGATTGATTAATTTACCAAATACCGTTTACTCATACAATGAGTCGCCTGTCTTAACAACTATGATTTCACATATGGAGACCGTTAATGATGAACAAGTATTTGATTGAGAGTTTTGATTAGGTATCAGATTCTAATAATAAAAAAATGACTCAAATATTATAATAGCATTGATTTAAAATTTGATCAGTCCAGCGATAACAGACATGTTTCATATACATAGCCGTGATACTTATTGTTTCAATATATTACATCCTTTTTATTTAAATTTTAGATAAAAGGCGTCGTTCAATTGAGAGTGAGAGAGGTATCTAACGAAAAAGGAAATTAGCGAGCTGCGAGGCAAAAGTGACACCGGATGCGCGGCATCCCGCTCTTAATCCGCAATAATGTCTGTTGGAAGCTATCGCTTGAATCTACGATATGCTATATTCGCAATAGACCTATATACTTAAAATGTTGCCGATTTAATATAATTAATTTGAAATCAGACCACGAGTCCGGCCCATAACAAAAATAATTGCCGAATCAGTTTTATTGTTTTAGTTCCCAAAACTAAACTTTTGTATGTGTACAGCTTGCAATGTAAAGAGCTACTTATTCTTTGCTTCGCTTAAATCATATATTGGATCTTTAATAGAAATAGAGTCAGCCAAATAGCCGTACGTGTGGCTAAGCGAAAACGGCACTATGTTATAAAAGACATTGCAAAGAATTGGCTACTGGTACCGAAAGACTCAAGTTTCTTGTATATATCTACGGATATGTATAGATGGATGTAAATTAAGTTCACCATTTTAAAAGTTAAGACATTTAATGGTAACAAACATAGTGAAATATGTACTTATTTATATTATCTGGAACGACTGCGCATGTTAAAAACTTCAACAATAAAAAGAGTGCCGCAATGTGCAATTTTAACTTTGAATGGATTGCAATTGAAACTGATATCGGCTTGGATACTCGGTTACTAGCGGAAAATACACTTTTGTAGAGCTCTGTATCAATGTGATTAAATAAATAACATGCTAAACTTTTCGACTATTACAAATTCCTACATTATTGATCTAGTTTTTTCGAAACCGGCCTAAAAATTCACACGCCTAAACCAACTTACATGATATATTTCATATATACAAATAACGTCTTTGCTGGCGACGGTGATGCACTATTCTTCTGACATCGATCTATGACGAATTTCAAAGTTATATTTCAGCTCTCCTTCATACTTCACACTCTTCAGTGTCGGATTCGGGTTTGAGTTGAAATACTTATGGTTGTAGGGGGACTATTCTTGAAATTTGACATGTACGTTAACCGCATAAGCAAAAAGTATATTTGCAGGGCCTTAAAAAAATATTCATCTCTTTCAAACTTTTTAAACCTTGTACTACGCACTATCTGAAACCAATACTCTTTATTTGATTTAAATTGCATTGCAATTAATTTCATCAATTATTTATCACGAAGTAAATTTTATTTATCATAATATACCTAAAAAGGTGGTTTTTGTTATATACATATGTGGAGATATCTTACTAAAAAAAGTGTCAGACATTATTTTCAGGAAATAAAACACATTTACAACATTTCTTTACAACTTTTCATAATGATAATAGCAAAATGGAATTGCTTGTCTCTCATTTGCCTTTTATTTATGAGGGAAGAATGATATATCGGCGGTATCGTGGAATTTCGGTCGGCAGCAGAGTGGAATGTCGGTTGAACGTAGTACTCGTGAATGTGGGAAAACTTTATCGTGGTTCGTTCTATTATTATTTTGTAGTTTACGGTAAAGGTTGATGTACCGTGCGGTATCCGTCGGAGTAGAATAGACCAGCCTCATTTCTTACCATGTTGTCGTAAAGGGTGACTAAAGTAAATTGACCCACCGTGTGGTATCCGGTTGATTAAAATAGACCACTCTCTTTCATACCGAGAAGTCGTAAGATACGACTAATGTGAGTTGATGTCAGGCAGGCGGCCGGTCGTAAAATACGAAACCAAATCATGTGACAGCATGTTTATAACATGTTGTACCGACCCCACTTAGAGTGGGATAAGGGCTTGAAGATGATGAAACTGATGATTCTTAAACAGAAAATAAATTGAACAGAGGTAATATAAAAACAAAATATTTGCTATAAAAATATAATAACTCGTTTTCGCAGCTTCTTCACGATATTTCTCGTGCTAACCTTTATACAAATTTCTTATAATACGTTGAACGTAAAAATGAAATAAACATCGATAACATAAATTGAAACTACTGGTTTCAAGCAAAAGAATGATTGAAATGAAAATCAAATATACTCCCGTAGATTTATTTTCAAGCGAATTGATATTTCATGTTAGGTACGCTTTAGTGAGTACGAATACCTTTACCATTTTATACCAATTACCTGTGACTGTAGTACAATGTATTGACATTTTATGAAAATGTTTGCCGATTTGATTTAAATTTCAATACTTTTATTCTATTTGGTCTCGTTTCGCTGAATAAAATGCGAGCTAGCGGGAATAACAGTTTTAACTGAAACGTTATCTATTAGTAAAATATATTCCACGAGATCTAGTTTGCTGCATCAGAGCTCTACTGTTGCTATTAGCAAACGTGCGCTGATTATTTAATGGATAACAGAGTAATTTGAGGCTGCACTGCACTTTATTAAGCATATTTTATGAAAGAAAACTCTGAATGCAATCTTGTCTCTTGTTGTTTCTTTTCGGTAAGAACAACATGTAAATATTATCTATACTTGAAATAGACTTCAGATATTTAATATTTTTTTTAATGGAACAATTACACATACGGTCGTCCTTCCCTAAAGTAAATAACTTTGTACTTGTGAAATGAGTGAGAAACAACTGGTA
This sequence comes from Morpho achilles, assembly GCA_947086495.1. NCBI lineage: Eukaryota > Metazoa > Arthropoda > Insecta > Lepidoptera > Nymphalidae > Morpho > Morpho achilles. The sequence goes on from CAMTZB010000019.1 coordinate 11,318,555, forward strand.
AATTTATACATATATAAACTTAAATATTTACTTAAATACTTATACACCCAGGCACGAATAACCAGCAAAAACCTTATTTCAACTTTATTATTCGTTATTTTATTTGGTAAAACACTTATATTGATATTTCTATAGCATAGAGAGAATAATCAGGAATGTGGGTTTCACATTAATCGCTCTATTTTCACCATTTTTTAATAGAAGAAGTATTGCCTGCATCGCGTGTTATATTGCAATCAAGTAGAAAAAAGGCATGATTTGTTTTTGTAATATCAAAAAAATGAATAGTAAATTTCATTTTAATTTTAAAAATATATATTTGTGCAAAATTAAATTATCAACTGTCGTATCTCTTCCTCAGTTAACTTCTCATCATCAGTATATGCTAAACTATACGTTTTAATTGGAAAAACTTTTGTGCCTGCTTTTATTGGCGATAAATTAATTTTATTTTCGTGTAAGTTTGAATATATATATAAGAGATATAAAATATACTATTTTGAATTGAATTGTTTTATATTTTCTTAAGTTTTTCTTTAATTTTACTTGTTCAATATTATCTAAGCAAAAAACCATGTTTATGAAAATACAATTTTAAATGTTAATTTTCATATTCATAATATCAGTAAAGAATTAAACTTCATTTGCATTGTACAAGGTACTTAAATAATAATAAATTGAAATGCTTAAAACTATCAAATTCCTAAACGATGAATATATATTTAGGATTTAATGAGTAAATAAGAAAACATTTAAAAGTATATCACGATAATTTTACATAAAAGAAAACACATGCTTATGCAAGGTTTTCATAGACAAAAAATAAAAATTAGAACAAAGTAGAACAACGGTTTCTTTTTTTACAAAAATCCAATGTCTAACGGGAACGGATGAAATGCAGTGGCAACATTGTAGTGTTCATACTGCAGAAAAACATTTTTCTAAAAGCTTTTCTAAAAGCCTTATATTTTCCACCTTAATTTTATTTCTAAACATATTACAAACATATTTAGTTCGAATAATTGATAAACTTGAACATACATATAACATATCCGAACAAATAACGACAAAAAATACGTATAAAGTAAGTAACTTAATACTTGTGTTATGTTATGTTTGTCTTACGGACAACTGGTAAATAAAAAGCGTTTCCTCTTTTGTTTATTAGAAACAAAATTAGTAATGAGTGCGCAAAGTATAAGATGTTAAAGAAGGGGGCAAATGCTTATATTGTTAAAATGTGAATTGAAGGAATTCTGCCAAATTAAAATTAACGCAACGTTAAAATTAACGAGCTAAAATATTGGGGAAGACAAAACAGTTACAAAATATGACCATATGTGTCTGCTTGTATACATGTAAACGAATTTTTGTCTAGATAAATATTTGTAACAATTTTTATTCAATTATACGCTCGTATTACAAACTCACATGTAAACTTGTATAAACATTTTTTTTGTGAAATTCAGTGATTTTATATTGTTTTCTACAATGTTTTTATAGTTCATTCGGTATTGTTATTACATAGTATCATGTATACATTTACAGTATAGGAAACTATATATATAACAAAAATATATTGAAAGAGTTTATTCAATCTTTAAAGTTAACATAAATCTGAGTTTCCCACTAAGAAAATAATAACCGTCGGAAAGTATCTGCTATATCTTTGATGTGGACTTTACGACCGTTTATTTAGGATGCTATATATTATACTGCGATCATTTTCTTAATACTTTTCTTAAATTTATCTACATGTATACACAACTATCGATCTTTCAACATTCTGCTGTATTTTTATGTTCGAACACGAATACTACTTGAATTAATCATATCTGTAATCAATGTATCATACAGTTGTTATAGCCCAGTGGTGACACTTGCGACTTCTTCGAGGGGGTCACGGGTTCAAACCGTGACCCTCTCGAAAAAGTGTGTCTTATTGATAATTGCAAGTAGAAGGAAAACATCGTGAGAAAACCTGCATATCTATAGAAAATTTTAGGGATAACCTGGGTTGTAACCTACCAATCCCCATTGGAGTAGCGTGGTAGCTCTTAGCTCCAATCCTTCTCTCCAAAACGGAGGGAGGAGGCGTTTGTCTGGCTGTGGGATAGTAACATACTTCTATGATCTTGCAAAATATTTTTTGTGTAAAATATCATATTTTACACATAAGATATTTTGCAACCTTTGATGATCTATGGCTACATGATCTATAACTTCTTTCTTCTTGACACTTGTCCGTTACAGTCGCATTAGTTGTTAACAATGATGTATGTAAATTTTCATTTTTTTTTCAGATAAAATAATACTTATCGGTTGCCCAAGGAAACTAATAGAATCACAATGATGAACGCAACTTTGGGTTTTGTTTTACGAAAATATGACACAGATAGTAAGTATGTCTAAATTATATAAAATATAAACTCAAGATATGAAAAAAGTTATCGTATTATTCAAAATAAAGATAAGAAATGAATGTCTATGAGAATTTTTTTAAAAAGGAGACAATAAATTTACCTATCACTATATTTATTTATATAGAAATAGTAGATAATTAAAGTGTTATCAACTATACCACAAAAGAAAATGCTATTAGATAAATGTTATTAAAAATGTAATATTTATGTTTGTAACAGTTGGCGGCGGAATGTGGCGGTGAGAGAATATGGAGGGCGCGGACGAGAGCATTGATCTATTGGATTGGGAGGCCTTGTATCAATTTCCAGTGAAGAATGCCACCTGGAATAACACAGACCTGGTGCCCGACGGATGGAACACCACGGCACCTAATGACATATGGTGGAATTCGTCCGCGCCCTTTGACTCTCCCGCCGCTCTGATACGTGCCGCAGCGAAAGCAGTTCTGCTCGGCTTACTGATTCTGGCGACTGTAGTTGGTACAGTATTATTGTTCCGATGACTAACATTTAAATTCTTGTACGGCTGCATAACAGGAAACCATTAAAATTTATTTATCCTTAACCATTAATTTATCGTTAAATAGAAACATATGTTCTGCTTCTATTTCAAATGTCTTAACTAGCATGTAGTTATGCTCGTATGTAAATTATGAAACGATAAATCTTTAGGACATAACCAAATAATTGTAAACCAAAAAAAGGCTAAAGTGAAAAATGTCTGTTTGAACTAATGTGTTCTTAGAAATGATTTTATAACGACTCATGAATTGTGAAAAAACAATTTATGTTGCACCGACTTAATAAACATAGTTTTAAAACAAAAATAATAATAAAATTATTTTGCTATAATCCGCGATGAAGTAAAATAGAAAAGATAAATGCGGTGGTGGAGGTTTGTGCATGTGTTTTTTACGAATCCTGCATATATCAGGTATGATAACCGATCGTCCACTCTACACTTAGCATTATATATATTTTCTATTTTACTTGATCGCGGATTATAGCAAATTAATTTTATTATTACTTTTGTATTATGGATCTCCGCAAAGTAGCGCCTAATTCTATAAATTATTTAAAACATAGTTTTCTTTTTTTCGGTAAATGGTGACTTCACTCGTGTATCACATGTTGAAGTATTGTTGATTAATTTCAGTAAAAATGGTCAAATTGAAATTGAAATCAATACTTAGAAATCAATTTTAGAAGAAATGTTATAAGCCTAGGTAGTCATTAATCATAAAATATATTGAATTATATTGTATTGATAGCCATGAGTGAAATATAAAACCTATAATTATAGATGCGATATATCAAGTGCATAATAATTAAATTAACTTTGCAGGTAACGTGTTCGTCATAGCAGCGATATTGCTCGAAAGACATTTACGAAGCGCTGCAAACCAGTTGATTCTATCGCTGGCTGTAGCTGATCTTCTTGTGGCATGTCTGGTGATGCCCCTTGGTGCTGTGTATGAAGTGGCCCAGCGCTGGACGTTAGGTCCAGAACTCTGCGATATGTGGACCTCGGGTGACGTACTATGCTGTACTGCATCTATTCTACATCTAGTTGCTATAGCTCTTGATAGGTAAGTTATAATACAATATCTTATTGTTAGTTCTAAGTCTTTTCATTTTAGACATTTTCGACTTATTATTACGATCTTCTAGAATTTACATCTCCAATTAATCTTTATAAAATTAACATTTAGATTTTTAGATGTTTGTGTTAAAGTAGGCGCATGAAAAATTTTACATTAACTCGTAATTGTCAACTCTATAAATATAAGTAATAACTAATGGCCAATAACTCAAAAATGATAATGAGTAATAATAAAATTATAAGATCAACATAAATAGAGGTATCGAAATTACTAGAAATAGTAAATAAATAAATAAACTTCTGACCTGCCCTGCCTCTGTCTGGCTTAATAATAAAATCCAATGATTTCAATTTGTGACATCAACAAACAAAATGAACAATCAAAATATCTATGTTAACTTATATACTCGTATGTCATCTGACCCTTGAGCTAATAATTTTGATGACAGTCTATGTCGATAGTACCTAATTACTCGTTTATCCAGAGTCTTTAATTTTACTGTCAATATTATAACCAACCGTTGTTTGTCTTGCTTTAGGTATTGGGCTGTGACAAATATCGACTACATCCACGCGCGAACCGCTCGGCGTATTGGTTATATGATCGCCTGCGTTTGGACAGCGAGTTTCTTGGTCTGTATAGCCCCTTTACTAGGATGGAAAGATCCCGACTGGACACGACGGGTTTCTGAGGACCTTCGCTGCGTCGTCAGTCAAGACGTAGGCTATCAAATATTCGCTACCGCATCCTCTTTCTACGTACCTGTTTTAGTTATTTTAATTCTATATTGGCGGATATATCAAACTGCTCGTAAGAGAATAAGAAGACGTCAAGGAACAACCACTAGAGGAGTGGGACCACCGCCAGTTCCAGCGGGCGGGGCTCTTGTCGCAGCGGGAGGCAGTGGGGGTATAGCCGCTGCGGTCGTGGCGGTCATCGGACGACCATTGCCCACTATATCTGAAACGACTACAACTGGCATCACAACTGTATCGTCCAACAACACAAGCCCCGAGAAGCAATCCTGCGCCAACGGACTGGAAACCGATCCACCAACAACGGGTTACGGAGCGGTGGCTGCAGCGTATTATCCGACGCTGATACGTCGCAAGCCTAAAGAGGCGGCCGACTCGAAGAGAGAGCGGAAAGCAGCAAAGACACTAGCAATAATAACCGGCGCGTTTGTCGCGTGCTGGCTTCCTTTTTTTGTATTAGCTATTTTAGTGCCCTCGTGTAACTGCGAAGTAAGCCCGGTGTTGACGTCACTTTCACTGTGGCTGGGTTATTTTAATTCGACGCTGAATCCAGTAATATACACGGTGTTCAGTCCGGAGTTCCGGCACGCGTTCCAGCGTTTGCTATGCGGTCGACGCGTGCGGCGCCGCCGGGCTCCTCCTTAGTAACCTCACGCTCCCCTGTTTTGTGAACCTCATGAGCATTCAACCCGACTGACCTCATCTTTCTCGACACCTATTACACCCAACCTTGTTACATTTTCAGAGATATATTTACACACCCTTATTTTTTTGTACGTGATAATTGTAATTACTTATAAGTGTCTAATTAATATTGAAACTATCTTTATAGATATTTAAGTAGTTTTTTTTGTAAGATAATTAAGAATATAATATTATTTAAATATAACATAACAATCTTAAACTTAGATACAATAGAACTTACTGTGATCCATGATTATAGTCATGAAAATAAGGTAGATACTAAATATTTATAGTTATGAAATATCAATAAATAACTTATGAAGATCTGTTTCCGTTACCTATAGTATCTAATATTTTCTGTTTTGAAATATAATCATTATTATTAAAAAAATATCTTTTATTTGCATTTAACAACATCTGAAATATGTGTCAAAACTTACTCCCATGCTTTCGTTCTGTTTCTCCGTATTTTCGTTTAATACAAAATAGATTAAATTAAACCTTTTTGGAATGATACATATTTTAATTAGTTTTGCATTTAACCATTACCATAACTCATACTCGTAACTGCAATGAGAGAAGGGGATAACTGACAACGGTTCAAGCCAACACGGACTCTTACTTTTGGTCAAATTCATAACATACATGAGATGTAATCCATCGACAAAACGATGAGAAAAGCCTTAATAAACGCATACACTATACATATACCACTTACTACTACTGCATAAACATAATTTCTTTAATATAATAAACACTCTCTATTAAAAATGTAACTAAATTTGTAAATTATAATTAAATTTCTTTTCGCTATCAAACTCGATTAAGCAGCGTCTACAACACTATGCAAAAAATTCAAAATCTCTTATTTCACTGTTATGACATATGCAAGTGAAAAAAATATTAAAAGAACATCATCATGATAGAACTGGTGGAAGCCTCTTTTATTGCAAATAAATTATTACTTTCCAGGAAACAAGTTTTTTACATAGGGCCGTCATTTGGAACTCTTTGGTCAAACACCGGGTCCACTAATTTAATACAGCGCACTAAGTGCTATTAACCGCATGTTTTCAATTTAAATAAGTTTGAAATATTGTCCGTAACATGCGAAAGCTATAACAATAATATAAACAAAGATGAAATTGAAATAACTTTGTATTATTTTTCTTATGAACTCGAAGGAAGCTACTTCAAGAACTCTCATGCGCTTTTTATTACCCGCTGCAGTTAAATCTATTCTGAATAGTAAAATCTAGTTGGTAAAGTTAGTCTGGCTGAGAATAGGTACATGGTTTCGTATATCTGTGAAAACTTTGCTAACCAACTTTGGAGGATTTGTTTTTCCAACGATATGTTTCTGGTTTTGTTGGATCTTGCTGTTTTTCAAAACATGCGGTAGTCCACTACCTAGTACTATAATACTTTTTTATCTCCTGGCTCCGTGAGTAAGGTATAAACAGACGTTTCCATCCCTCATGGCGTGTTATACTTGTCGTGAATACCTTCATATAAAAAGTTATCACTTCATAATATTATAATACTAATTTGGTTTTGGTAACAAAAGACTAGTGTAAACCACTCCTTAGAAAGTCACAATCTTTTATTGGCCGTAAATGTTCAGAGCGTCGTTTAACGGCGCAACGTTCATATTTTTAATGTGTCATTAGATTCCCTACTTCGTTATACTTCTGGACAGTATCAGTTTTATTATCATTATACAGAAGATAAATTGAAATATTATTTATTATGAGTAACCTAAGGAACAAAGGACCTTATAATTAAAAATATTTATTTTTCACTCAATCATAAAAAATATCCAAAAATCACAACGGAACTGTCATTTAACCGAATCAAAATCACATTATTGTCCGATCCCATTTTAATTTCTATGAAAAATATTATATATTCCACTTACAATAGGTATCGTACGTACTGGTACGTATTGAAAATAATACGTTTAAACATTTTTTTAATGTTCAATAACTAGCGCATATAATGTTCATATACATATCAAATAATAACTATCCTTAATTGATTAATAATTTATCATTCTTCCATGTACTACATTTTATAGGCGATCTTTATTTTATTACTTTGAACTATCCGAAATGAAACTACTTCCGGTTGCGTGCAACCTAGGAATTTACTGTACCGGAGAACCGTACATACCATAAGAAATTTTAAAGACAAAGAGCCTAACTCAAAATAGTGAAGGTTTTCTTAATTTCTATTATAACTGTACGTAGCATGCGGCAACGGCGCATGGTGACGCTCGGATTTTGATGGCATATCCAGACTTATTATTAAAAGTATAGACACAATTACTAGCTAAGTGTGATGCAATATAGCTAACCAGCTCTGTTGTACCTTTAAGCTTTCAATGATATCGATATCTTGTATATACATGTATAGCGATTTCGAGGTCGACAAAGCGATCTAGCTTTTTCTAGTTTCTTTAAAAACATACCGTTTTATCCATGTTTTTAGGCACTGATAAAACTACAGAAATATTATTAAAAAACAAACGTTAATGACGCTGTCACTTGCAAAGTTATAATAGCTCAGTTGGGTATGGGCGGTCTAAAGAAGTGAAAATACCCTGGATCTAATCTAGATATCACCCGGTTTTATTTTCACATAATATCTTTTTTATATCTACTAAAAAATACGCTCGCAGGTACTGTGCTATATATATATTACATATAATTTAAGCAATTCTAAGGCGAGTTTTGCTGCTGGCATAAAGCAATCGTCAATATTCGAAATATGAAAGCTCCTGATTGATACGCAAGTCTGATAAAAAAAATATGCGTGCAAAACTTTCGCACCCCATAATCGTGTTGTAGAACAAGACAAATTAATAGTTTTAAAAAATAATCTACAGTAAATCATATTCCTGTTCCAGGTCAAGTAATTTCAATTAAAAAAATATTCTATATCAACCTATCAACCGCAAAAAAAGAGATCTATTCCTGTAAAATGTTCACATGAGTGAAAATTCAGTTGTTTAAGAAACGGCCAACTATATAACTGGAATTTGTAACTCGTATCAAGAGCTATAAATATTAATAAATCCTAATGAGCAATTTGCCAAAATTAATGTTAGTAATTTAGATACATGGCGCAAGTTATGGCGATTCACTGATTCGTAAATAAGTAACAAGCATTCTAATGATACACTTACCAATCTATAAAACCATACAGATGTTCGTAAAATAATTTAAATTATATATAGGTATATGAATAACATTTATGATGCCGTGTATATCTTTCTATAATTATAAAAATACCGTTTTGAGAATAATTATTATTCAACTACAGACTTCATTCAAATTATTTTTATTAAGTGTGATATGCTATCCTACTGCTATAGACCTATATTACATATACTATATCTTCTCTCCGTTTTTGGAAAGAAGTTTTGGAGCTGAGACCTACCACGCTATTCCAATGCGGATTGCTAAGTTATACATATCCCCATATGCACGTTTCCTCACAACGTTGTCCTTCACCGAAAACGTGTGATGAATTGCAATTATCAATGAGACATATAAGTTTTAATAGAGAAACTCATGGTGCCTTGTGTTCAAACGCGTGACTCTCTCGAAAGAGTCGCACACATATCACAGCTTTATAAATAATATATTACACAATTATTTTATATAACATATAGAGCACATAATCAATTTTAAAGCGATAGTTTATTTTAACTTAAAAATATTATTTTAATGAAAATAATAAAAATGTTCTCCAAAAAATTATTTCATTTAGTAGGTTACGGGAGAAAAAACGGTACTATTAATCAAGCTGAGAAGCGGATGTTCGAGTCAGCGCAGATGTATTCGTATATTTCTTCATTTAGGATTCCCGAGTTTTAACGTAAAAGAGACGTGATATTATTTTAAATTAAAAATGTTATTTATATTTAAAAAAAACCACATCGCATCGCATATGACAGCGAGAGGGTTGGTTGATTGATAAGAATAGAATAGAATATTGTTTTTTTACATATGCTGCGATAGAATCTTAGAAACAAGCATGCGAAATTTCTTATATGTAATAGAAAAGCCACCACAAGTAAAAGTATAAAGAAAAGTGCAAAATAAATAGTATAAAAAAAAATAAAAATAGTTTTATTGAATCCAACATTGTTGTTTATTACAAAGTAGAAGTTAACTCATTAAGTGTATCATCAATCATACTCCTTGTACGGTTGCCTCTTAATTAAAAATTTACAAAGTTAAGATCATTATCGAAAAATAACAAAAATATGCTTGTTTATGTGCGTTTGCGTGTACATCTATGTGTATGTATAAATGAGTGTGCGCTCTTATGAGTGTGCGTGTTAGTGAACGTAAACGTGTGCGTGTATTTGAAAACATGCACAGCTTTCCAGTATAGAAGCTAACTCCAATTTTCGCCAATCAATCGTAAAGCAGAAACAGATAAATATTTAAACGGAAGTTATTGATTATGCAGATCAAATTTTACTGCCTTTAAATTTAGATAAATTTAACTTAACTTGATTAGAGACCGCTGTTCCCCTTTTATGACTGAGAACTATGTTTTGGTTTTGTCTCACCCCAAATTGGTATACAATATGTTATAAAAACTGTGCTAGAATAGCTAGAGTTTTTAGCAGTTGCAATTTCGCTATTTCATAAAGATATGATAAATAGGTTATATCGGCTTTTACAGTCTTTAAATATATATAAATAATATAACTATAATACTAGAATAACCCAGCTTCTAATATAATACAGTAATATATAGCGGCTGAAATACGCCCACGCTGTGAAATTGCGATAGCGTTACTTAATACGAAGTAATAAAGCAATATTTTGAGTCCGCCATATTCTATTAAAGCATTCATTAAATCATTACTACATAAATTAAAAGTTAAAATTATTATGAAATATATAATAAATTGTTAAATATATAAATACGATGCTTGTGTAGCCGTGTGATATCAGGCTGAGTAGAATAGACGACTCTCATTTCTTACCAAGGTGTTGTAAAAGGTGACTAAGGTAAATCGACCCGCCGTGTGGTATCCGGTTTAATAGAATAGACCACCCTATTTCTTACTGACGTTTCGTTAAATATGACTAAGGTAAGTTGACGTCAGGTAGGCGGCCGGTCGTAAAAACCCAGCCAAATCATGTGACAGCATGCTTATAACATGTTGTACCGACCCCACTTAGAGTAGGATAAGGGCAGGAGGGTAAATACGATGCCTGATGAAGGATTTTTTAATTTATCATTTTATCTTCTCGTCATTTCCAATATTGTTAACGCTGGTTTTTGACTCAAAGAGTAAAAATCGTGTGTAATAAGCTTAGACAAATATTTTTTTTATATAATTCATTACTAGAAACATGAATTAAATGGCTAAAATATTCGACGTGCAAATTAAATTAGACACATTGTTAATGAAAATTTTATAAGTCAAAGAAGCTCTCGACTCCCTATAATTGAAGGACGCTTTGATTGTGATGCTGCTCAGGAATAGATAAATAATTAAAGTATAATAAAACTTCATCCCTCATCGCTTTTAAAAGAAATTAATGTTTATGATACTATTACAATACCATCTCAAAGTTAAATTTCAAAGCTTTTCGAGATTAAAAAAGTATTAGAAATATGTTTTATATATATACTTTCACCGATACTTCGGCTATTCAATTATGAACGATAAAGTTGAGGCCTATCCAATTTCACCAATTACAGAAAAGGTCGGATCGGATCTTCGTCCCAGGGGTCCCATCAATTTAACTTCAAACAAAGCGTAAAAATTTAAAAGAATCGAAAACTGGTCGCTACATCTTCATTACTCATTCTTTTACACAGTTTTATATATTAACTTTATATATTTAATTAGTATGTACAATCATCGCGAACCCAAAGATATGGTACTTTTACTAGTTCAATTTTAATATGTGAAATTAGATTAGATTAGATTGAATTACTAAAAGTGTTTGTGAGGTGATGTGACGTGCGTCATCTTTGTAGTTTACTTTCAGTGTTGACTTGTAATTATTATTCCGTATTACAATTTGACATAGATATTATATTCAGCATACTCATGGAATTATGAATATATTAATATTTGAAAGTGAGTGATGTCTAATATAAAATTCTAGTCTAGTGATGTTAGTAAACCACGCCGTGTGGTATCCGGCTGAATAGAATAGTACCACCCTCTTTTCTTACCGAGGTGTCGTAAAAGGCGACTAAGGTAAGTCGACCCGCCGTGTGGTATCCGGCTGAGTAGAATAGACCAACCTCATTTCTTACCGAGGTGTCGTAAAAGGCGACTAAGGTAAGTTGACCCACCGTGTGGTATCCGGTTTAGTAGAATAGACCACCCTCTTTCTCGCCGAGGTGTCGTAAAATACGACAGAGGCAAGTTGACGTCAGGCAGGCGGCCGGTTGTAAAAATGCAGCCAAATCATGTGACAGCATGTTATATCATGTTGTGCCGACCCTACTTAGAGTGGGATTAGGGCAGGAAGATGGATGATGTTAGTAAACCCTACTTTTCAAAACGGGGAGAGTAGGTATTAACCCACCACGTTCCTCCATTTAGTTCTATAGAGATAAGTAGGTTTCCTCAATATGTTTTTCTTCACTGAAAAACGTGTGATAAATTGGAATTATGAATTAGACACGTAAGTTTTACCCGACAGCTCTGATATCTGCCCGGGCTTTGAACCCCTGCCGCTGGACCATCATAGCTCTGCATAAATATACAAGTAACTAAATTTTAAACGCTCTTTCACTGATCGAATTCTATAGATAGTGTCCAAGAAATATCCCCAAATATTCTTCGTCACTTCGTCTTAATTGTTAACATTACTAATAACTTCTTTAAAACTCTCATTCGACATAAGTTAATGTGTTCCGGTTACAAACATAAGTTCTGCAATAAATTTCAATTGAACCATTAAATAAAATAATTATTTTATAAATATTAACTTATAAACCCAAAATATATGGGCAGAGGTTGTCCGACCAGATGGCTACATTTGACAGAGTTCGAGTTCACACTATTAATAAATCCTCTCGCTGCTTCAACTGTTCACCTTTCTATAATATTCTATAACGTCTACTACTATTAATAGCGTGTTTAATGTATCATCTTAATAATCGTTTGTAATATAATAAATTATGAAGCCTTTAATTTTTAAACAAAACTATTACATAGCGAATATTTATTTAAATTAGTTATTAATTATTTCTAATTTTAACTTTTGTAGAAAAAAAAAGAATTTTATTATTATTATATATATAATATATCAGCAGGTATATATTATTATTATATATATAATATATATATAATAATAATAAAATACTTATTATATAACATTATTAGGAAAAAAAAGTGTACAAACGTCTACTTAAATCATCATTAACGTAACTTTATTTCGAAATTTATACGTATTTTTGTAAATCAAATATATCTGTAACCTTTACATTTTCATGAAATCAATTATCACAATTTATCTTTACTTAACTGTAAAAAGTTAGCGGAAGGGTGGTAGAAACGTACTGATTAAAAATTGATCATTTGCCTTTGGTATGTTGTTTTAAGTCCAAGTGGAAATGACGTGGAAAGTAAGAGTCGGTAGAAAAAAATTACCAACGTATACCGTAAGCGTTATTGACGCGTGAATTTAATTCCACTAGTCACAACGTGAATAAACATACAAAGCTTTAAATGCATATTTGCTGTAAATGTTTAACAGTACGGTTCAGGGATACGAGCAAATTCTACGTTCGCAAATTTAATCTGAATATTTTAAAATCTGAGAATGTCGTAAATAAATGTTACTAAATATTCATGAAACTTAAATAATTGGGTTCACATTAAAGAGTGTTGTATTATCATTCCTCTTCTGAGGCCTTTGAAAAGTCCCCTCTCACTTTTGAAGAGAAGAATTGGAGTTTGAATCTACCAATGTGTGTTAATACGGATCAGCAGGTATATAGATATCACACGAATTCACCGCAGGATATACAGAATGCCTCACCAAGTTATATTCACCAAAAACCGCAATATGAATTGTTAATATTGATTAAGGATAGCTATAAAAAAACAAAACTAGTCGGGGTCATCCAATAAAATAAGACGTGAGTATAGGTCGGTTTCTATACATTTATTATGAATAACACTCACGATAGTTTAAAATCAAAAGATCTAAACTTTGATCTAAATAGAACTGAACTTAATTATATTATTATTTTTAGTTATATTTATTTTTAAGCCTGCTTAGTATTACATTACATTTCTTTTTTTATATTTATATTACATTTCTTCGGTAACCGAATTATAATTATTAATCTTGGTAGACTCGGATTGCTTTCTCGAATAAGATTCCATGAGATAACCTAATTTTCTCTGTCACTAATAGAAAATGAGAGTAATCAATAAAACCGATTTGGCTTTGATTCAGGGAAAACTATTTTATCTTTTAATTATTATTAATAAACAAGAAAATTTTCATACTCATTTCCTTCTGCCCTTATTCCACTCTGAGTGGGGTCGGCACAAAATGTTATAAATATCATGCTATCACATGATTTGGCATCGAATAACATGACCGGCAGCCTGCCTGACATCAACTTACCTCAGTCGTATTTCACGACACCTCGGTAAGAAAAAGGGTGGTCTATTCGACTAAACTGGTTGCCACACGGTTGGTCAACTTACCTAAGTCGCCTTTTACGACACCTCGTTAAGGAATGAGGTTGGTCTATTCTACTCAGCCGGATACCACACGGCGGGTCGACATAACTTAGTCGCCTTTTACGACACCTCGGTAAGAAATGGGGTTGGTCTATTCTATTCAGCCGGATACCACATGGCGGTTTTTTATTGATTATACGTCCAACCAATAAACAGACTTAATATGATATAGAAAAACAGACTTAATATGATATAGAAAATAATACTTATTTTTTTCTTACCTATAATAATATATGAAATGTAAAACAGCAATCCAAAATAATAAAAAATAATGATAGTATGACCGAACTCCAGAATAAAAGGCCTCTAAATGGATTTTCGATGTAGACGAACTTATCGGCGGATCGAACAATTTACAATGCTAAGTAGTTTTTGCCATAAGTGAAGGAAAAATGAACTCTTTTTGCACGTATAAAGCTATTCTCGCTTTTAATAAAAGTTCTATTACTAGAGCTCAATGTGAAAATAATAATAGACAAGTTTAAATACTGCAGGCTTTGTTTACACAGCACTGTATTTATTTATTTAATACGCCAGCAAGTTAAATACAATTTTGTCCAATAAGAGTTATAACATAAGATTCGTATGTAAAGACTACCGTAGGAAATTAGATTGAAAAAGTATTGTATTTTGTTTATTTATTTAATTATATATAAGGATTGCATCCGGTGGTGTATAAAATAACGACTTTAAAATTTATACTTTTACGAGGATTATTCTAAATATCCTAATTACCCTTCATCCTTATGTTTTTGATATTCAAATGTATTTAATGAGTTTTACGAAAGATTTGCAAGGTTATTCATTTATTTAATGGCCTAGTAAGATGTGAACCCATTTTATGAATTGGAATTATGTTTTTATTATAATTCTTGATAGGAATTTTATAAAAATAAAGTACGAAAGAAACACCTAACCTCCAACGTCACTAAGGACTAATATCACATTGTGATTATTTATTCTAAGCGTATTCCAATATACATTTTTAACTAAATGAGACCTGTGATATCAAACTTTAATAAATATTTGAGATCCCGTTTCATCATTTACGCTGTAATTAAAAACGAAGAGCGAACGATATTTATCGTACACAACTTTATAAATTTTTTTATTGCTTCTTCAAGTTGTATTATTAATGTTATATAATATATGATATCAACATTAGAATATAATATAAGTAAGTAAATACATTCAATAAACAAAAGTATAAGTTACAACAAATCAAAATTATCAGCAACTGGTATTATATTTTCCGTATCAATTCATCATTGTAGCAAAGGAGCGTGTTATTGGCCAATTCCAGTATCTTGACAGCTAATACAATGACCTATGTGTGCCATTCGAATACCACCCGTCACGCTTGTAACGAGGGTGTGCTATATGATACGCATTTCCAAAGATTTCATATAATCCACATCAAAAATAGAATTTGACATTTCATTGCCCTCATTATACCACGACTTTTGTACGAGACGAGTATCGAGGCATGATTGTAATTTATATCAATCAACACTTTGATAGGTTGTTCATTCTGCGTCGTGTCTTCTAGAACTCTAAGCTGTCGCAGTAGTCTTGTGTCGCTCAAATCTAACATCTCCCTGTAACTAGATAAATGTCTTTAATACAACTATACAAGGTCTACATAAGCCGCTTCTTGTGGTGCGGCGTTGACGTCATATTCTGAGATGTTAATCCATCATCCTCTGATTTCATCATGCTTAGATTATACCACTAACGCTACTTTCAAGCTTCAATATAGAATTCATAGTCAGGGACCAGTTTGGATTTAGTGGCATAAATCCACGTTAAACTATCACCAACTTTTCAATGATTCGTTGGAAAGAGTTTAAGGAGAAAAATTGAAATAAGTTTGTCTATACCGATCTCCAATTTTTATTTATCCATTGTTTTAACATTTAGTTTCTTTAAATTTAATATTGATAATTATATTGTACACTCGAATCGCTGTCATGCACGTGTTCAAAATCTTTAAAGAATGAGATTAGAGATCTCTCCAATAGACTGGTTAAAACTACAATTCGAACATCTCTAAGCCCCCTGGGCTGATTTGCAATTAATCAATTAATCCGCTATTTAAAGAAACTCCCCCCTATCAATAGCAAACTTCTCATTAGCATTTTCATTTCCGTTATCAAACAACTGAAGCACACATTCTTCATTTGACTTTTTCGGTTCCTATATCTATCCCCTTGTGAATTATAATAATGCTTTTATTCCGTGATCTAATTAGCCCTGTCGCGATAGCTTGTATATATTATATTATTAAATTATGTTTAGACTTTCAGAACTATAGAATTTTAATATAAGTCGACCCAAGCGTGAAACTTGCAGACATTAAAATTCAGGCTTAAATAAAGGCAGGAACATCAGATTTGTTTTAAAATTAATTCACCATCATTGTCATTTAATAACTTCGGTATATCATAGTGAAAAAAATGTATATGGTAAATACTGTTTATAGCAAATAAGATTTCATCTACCGTTTCTTTTTTAGTCTTGGATAAATCCTAAACAACGTTAGCGTTTATTACGGTTTCGGTTCTCGAGGAGACATTGGGATTCACAGTCAATACCATGCTCGTAAAACGAATTGTTGACGTGCGCTGAATAACTAACATAGTGAATACTAAATAACGAAAACACAAAGTGGCGATGAAAAAAAAATAATACAGGAAAAAAGAATTGGACTGTTCAAATTCGAATTACAAATTTTGTTTTATCCAAATAGAATTTAACAACTATTGTTGAATTGTCAAATCTACTGCTCCTGTTTCGGATTTGATGAATTATTGTACTCTAATTTAATATGGTAATTAAACAAAATACGATCGCAACTTTTGAAATGATATATTAAGAGTTATACTTCTCAATTGCCTTTATGAAGTAACAAAGCCGTCAAAATAAGCCATAATTAAGTTAACGAACACTTTTGTTTGTACCCAAGATTATTCCTTGGAAGCACTTGATTTGACGAGACTCTTGTGAAATACAATAAGATGTTACTTGTAATACATATTTGAGTGAGTGTAATTAAATAAAAGTCAATAAATAGTATGTATGGTCGTAAGAATAAGGCCAGATTTTTGCGTCGTCGTTTTTGTTCTCGTTACGTGTTTATTAGAAATAAAAAAATTTGAATACAGAAACCTGAAGATTCTATTTTGTAATCTTATGTATAAAAATAGATGAAAGTAAGACGTTTGTTTGTCATACATACGTTCCTGAATCAATAATATCATAGAGTTAAATTTTTTAGTTAATCTTATTCTGATGGTTCCTAGCATAGATTACTAACTATAAAATAGATGGTTGAGATTCATACATTGGCGCGAGCCTATTTTCGGTGGTATGGGGGGTGCAAAGTAGCACTATAGCTACTTACATTCTCATTCATTTTAAAACTATCTGCCTCTCACCCGTTTCATTCATAAAAACGGATTTAGTCTCAGCTCTGACTCTTTCTCACATATGGAATAGTAATATATATAACGTATGACATAAAATCGTAGTAAAATTAGTGATGGACTTGGTGCGCTAAAACCGTAATTAGTGATGTTAAAAGATGCTTATCGATTCGCACACCGCTCTTACCGATTTTTGGATAACCGCTTTTCCTGTTACATATTAATAATGAAGTGCGCGTTGACCTGTGACGTCATCCGATTTCTAGGATTACACATTGTTTGTATGGACATTATTTGACACGCTTTCAAGGGGTTAAATATTAATAATGATTTTTAAATATTAATAAAACAAAATATTTAAGGAACTTCTTTATTAAGACTTTTACTGCAATAAAAAAATATATATACAACAACCGTTTTGCATTTCTAAGTGCATGCTTCTTAAAAAAAAGTTTTTCTTAAACACGCTAAAAGTACAACTTCAAAAATTATTACTATTTTTAAATAGGAAACAGGAACAGCAAGCTGACTAAAAATTATCCAAACAGAGCTTTCACAGTCCTCAAACTATCTTGAAAATGTAGGAATTGTAATTTAAATTATTATATATTATTATTAAACAAAATTAATTTAAAATATTCACTCGAAAACAAATGTACAAGATTAGTATTTGAAACAATAGATGCTTTCGTTTTTACCGTTTAAGTATTTAGGAAAAAACATTATACTTAAAAGGAGTGTACTTGATGGTAAATTATTAATATTTCTTTTATATTTAAGTCTTTTTAGATATATTAGTAGTAGTTTTATAGAATATTAGTGGTTTTTATCTCTAAGTATAATATTTTCCATCATATCAGTTAACACTTCGGATTTATACATATAAAGTAAGAATTAAATTGTGAAATTTTGCCATATTTAATGTGCCAATTGATATCAAGCTTTTCGACGAAAGAAAATATCATGAGGAACTATACTCCATGGGTTAAATATTTAACTAAATGTAAACATGTCAAAACAGGTACTTTATAGTAGGCATTATCTGCCTAGTATAAAGTATCTTTTTTATTACAACACATGATACTAATATTAAATGTTATTTATATTTCTTTCAAAGAATTTAAAATTATTGATAGTATTCGCACCACTTAATAAGGTTAAGTATGGTATGATTGCTATCAATAATTTTACAAACTTTGAAACAAATAAATAAGAATATTATGTAATATCCACTTTTAAGAACCCAAACATAAAGGTATTATAAAATTTTTAAAGAAAACGATGGACAATATTAAAGACACTAAAATACTACACATTTAAGTATCACAGAGTGAAACTCGTAGAATATTGATATTATGTTACGTCGGCTAATCTTATGCAATTACTATTTTAGGTAGTTTACTAGGCTAATTTGTAACTCCTGAAATTCATTAAATTATATATTGCTGTTTTGCTATTACTTTTGGCTTAAAGCCTAAAGAATAAAAAAGCACCTGGCACTGATAACATCATGGCAGAAATTCTAAAAGCGCTTGAGGACTCTGGAACGGAGATATTCCATAGTCTGTGCAGCCGGATTTGGCTGACATGTCAATGGCCTACTGACTGGACAACATCCATCATTCTACCTTTACACAAAAAAGGCTCCACCAAAAAATGTAATAATTACCGCACTCTGTCGCTGATATCTCACGCTAGCAAAATAATATTACGGGTGATTAATCAGCGACTTCGTAATTATCTTCAGTGGCAGATATCGCAGGAGCAAGCCGGTTTTGTTAAAGGTAGAGGTACCAGAGAGCAAATTTTGAATATCCGCCAGCTCATAGAAAAGTGCTACGAGTTCAATACTCCTGCCTTGTTGTGCTTTGTTGACTATAGTAAGGCTTTTGACTATGTAGATTGGGATCACTTATGGAGAGTGCTTGGAGAACTTGGCGTGCCGAAACATCTCACAGCATTGCTGCATTCTCTGTATCACAACAACACGGGAATTATAAGAGTCAATGGCATAACATCAAAGCCATTTGGTTTTCGGAGAGGTGTACGTCAGGGATGTATTTTGTCACCATTACTATTTAATGCCTACGGTGAGTACGTTATGAGGCAGGTGCTTACGGATTGGGATGGTGGTATTTGCATCGGAGGAGTCAAGCTCACAAACCTGCGCTATGCCGACGACACGACCCTTATAGCATCGAGCGAAGCGGAGATGACATTCCTTTTGCAAAAGTTGGAGACGGTTAGTTCTGCGTTGGGGCTAAAGATCAACCGCTTCAAAACAAAATTAATGGTTGTGGACCGTTCATGTACAATGGAGCTCAAAGGCACTACTGGATTGGAATTGGTCAACGACTTCATCTACCTGGGCTCCAGTATCAGTAATAAAGGGGGTTGTGAAGCTAAAATTCGGCGCCGCATTGCGATGGCAAAGAGTGCTATGTCTCAGCTTTCTAAGGTGTAAAAGGATCGTAATATCTCGAATCGTACCAAAATTCACCTCGTACGCACACTCGTCTTTTCCATATTTCTTTATGGAGCCGAGACATGGACCATAAAAGCCGCAGATCGGAAGCGAATCGATGCTTTTGAGATGTGGTGCTGGCGCCGAATGCTTTGTATTTCCTGGTACGACTTTAAAACCAACATCTCAATTTTGAACGGGCTACGTATCAAAATTCAGCTAACCACCATCTGTCTACGGCGGACTCTTCAATACTTCGGTCACATAGCTCGAAAAAACTCTGACTGTATCGAAAAGCTTGTGATCACAGGAAGTGTCGATGGAAGGAGACCACGTGGACGAAGCCCAAGACGTTGGACGGACCAGTTCAACGAAGCTCTCAACTCCCCCCTTTATTGTGCTCTTCATGCCGCGGAGAATAGGGCTGGTTGGCGCAGCACCATTGAAAATGTCCTATCGTCAAAGAGCCACGATTCTCATTAATGAGATAACGATGCGAGAAGAAGTTTTGCTATACTAAATATAAATATTTAATTTTAGAAAATAACAATCAACTTAAGAAAATTACTTTTATAAATATTGGAGATATTCTTTGGACCACTGCAGTTGAATTCCAATTTCTTCATTTGTTAATAATATTATTGTAATGACATATTTGTCACTCCTGAATCACATGGTTTTGTTTGTTTACATCTTGTTACGTTTTTATACTTATGGAGTATGTATAGTAAAATACTAATATTGTTAAATATGAAAACTGTATCACTTTTTAAATGTTAATAATAGTAATATTAGTTAGTTACTTTTGCCTCATGTATCATAGATCTATAACTTTACTTGCGATAAAATTTTCCATTTCCATTATCGTTTTTCAAGTATCTGTAGTACTGTGAATTCTCCTTAACATTAATACACCATTGTCTAACTCGCATTATGATAACGAATATGCAAAAAAACTTTTAAGAAATCATATTTATGATTAATGCAAGTTAACCAAGAATTATAGTTTTTTAAGTTATATACATTTTTGACTAATTAACACTTTACATCCCATATAATGCCATTCCAAAGATATAAGTCTTTGTGATGGATAATATAATTTCAACTAGATCAAATCTTTTAGTTTTATTAGACAATAGCGTAATTATAAAAATTTCACAATTTAAATAATCCGGTTTTGAAAATATATTACTCCCAGGATTGCTCAGGTTTTTAGTTTTGCTACATAAGTAAAAACACGTGTTTTGAATAGGAATAAATGGTGTTAATGTTAAAATACACAATTTTTAGCAGCAATACAGGCAGAACTCATAATTCATTATAAGCCCGTCGTTTAAGCAAACTAGCAATTAAACTAGCAACTAAGCAATTGTTATTCATTTTCCTTACTAATGAAAATTTTAAACCCATTCATCTCAAAATATGAGTTTTTGAGTTGTACCGCTATTGCTGCACATGACCGATATACCAATATACTGAACCGGTAATATGATATGGCTTGGGTCTGGAAAATATTTCTGATGGAATACAAGGTACTATAACTATCAAACAATAATATTAGCCAATAATGTTTTAAATAATGAAACCAAATTATGATCCGTTCTAGTGTGCTAGAGCCCCCTTATCCGCGGATTTGAGAAAAAATCCATTGGGTCCTAGTTAAGAAGTTTCAAACTTCATAATGTTTGTCAATTATACTAAAATTAATACTATTTTGAAGAAAGAAAGAGGAAAGAAGATATTTATTCGAAATGTATTCGAAAAGACACAACCTTCTTTTGAGTCTCTAGCATGGAAGCGGACTTTTACAGCCTTATTCCAAAATTTCGAATGGTTCAGGCGGCAAAATAAATTGTTAGTGAATAAAAGCATTCGCGCTGTGAAAATGTTATTACTAATGTCAATAAATGAGGCTAAATAATTATGATTCGACTGAAGCTCTTCATATATGTTCATTTGCATCATCGGGCTCATGGACACTTCCCGGCGGAAGAGTTCGCATCATATTTAACCTGTAATAAATAAGTAATTCTTAAATAATGTATAGATAGAACATTAGTTTGCAAAGGTAGTCTTACAGACAATCTTGGCATTGATATCCCCTGAGTAAAATAGACCACCCTCATTTCTTACCTAGGTGTCGCGAAAACCGATTAAGGTAAGTTGACGTTGGGCAGGCGGCCGGTCGTAAGATACCAAATCATGTGATAACATGTTTAAAATATGTTGTGCCTACCCCATTTAGAGTGGGATAAGGGTGAATGATGCATTGACAAATAACAGAGATTTTAAATTTTAAAAATATATTTTTAGCTTCTACTGGTCTTAAATAGTGTCTGGAAAATATTTTTTACGTGTCTATAACTTTGTCTACAGTTATATTTTAAGTATAGAATAGAGTCTATAATTATAAATGATATATTTTTTTAATAATAAAATATAAGGGGTATCTGTGACAATCTTTGTGTTTTGTTAAATATCTTTTATTTTGTATTGTTAGCAGTACCAGGCTAAAAATATTTTGCTTTCCAAATACTGAATTGTATGTGACAATTAAGAAGCATATGTGACAAAGTTCCAATGATCATCACTAATATGTCTTTTAAGCTATTCTTATATCACACACTTTTTTGCATCACTAATCACTATAATTGAGGAAAAATTGTACCAAACATTTTTTGTTATATCTCAAACGGATTAGGCAGTTAGCCCATTAGACATATAAGCTTCAGTTTTATTTGAAAGTGAAATGGACAGACTGACATACTTTACATCAAATATTTACTTGCCTTCATCTAGTCAAAGCAATTGACCTAATCATGTGCTTCATCCCATAAAGCATCAACAGCATATAGCCCTTAGACGTCATCCCAATGAGTACTCTCTTTGGCAATTACCAGGTTCATCTGAAAATTATTGCAAAAACATTTTAATAAATATGGAACAAGGTGTGATAGCTCAGCGGTGAGGCCGTGCGACTCTGTAAAGACGATCATGGGTTTATACCCCGCGCAGGCACATGTCTAATTGACAATTGCAATTTATGACACGCTTTTCGGTGAAGGAAAATATGGTAAGGAAATCCGCATACTTCTAGCGAATTCTAGGGATATGCGTAAACTACCAATCCGCATTGGAGCAACGCGATGGTAGGTCTTTGCTACAATACTTCTCTCCAAAAAACGGATAGAGGAAGCTTATGGTTCCCACTGCTGGGGTGGATAACAGGCCGTTACTTTAAACATACACATGCCAATTTTTGTGTTTACAAACAAAAATGATTTATATTTGAAACATTTTAACTCACTTGAAGAATATCAGCCATTGTATCAGATATTAATGAATTCATTGCAACAACAGTAGCAGTGCCTTGACCAGACACAGTAACTCAGACAAAAAAATCCAGTTGAAATGTGCATAACTAAATGGGATAGTATGTTAAAGTATCTTGAACAAATAACTTTCTGTTAAATAATTAAAGTATGTCTATAATCCATATTGTCTGTCGCAGAAAGAATAAAAACTATTCAGAAATAACCACTTAAAACATAGAATATAACTGATATTGGGTATGACATATGATATACAACACTTCAATAAAGCATACACAGTAAATATTACTATAGAAGGAAAAGTTTTATTTTTATTATTTTAGTTTTATTTTTACTTATATTTTAAAATTAAAACATAAAACTTCCCAATATTATTACAGTTCAATAAAAACACTAAGGATATACTATATTGCTATATGCTTCGAGGTCCCTGCTTTATACCTTGTAAACATATTAAATAGACAATAGGTTGAGATATACAAATAAATATATATATAAATTGAAAACACTAGCTTAAATTGTACAATATATTATAGAAAAAGAATATAGCACGAAAAATACTATATTTTTATCGCTAATTGCAACTGTCGTGCTTTTTTTAATTAACTGTGAATGGAACGCACCCGCAGCACTGCATAGGGAATGTTTGAACGAAACTCATTCATGTATTTACGGGGCTTAGTTAGTTAGTAACTCTAACTCCGTGTCATTATCCAGCGAAAAGTAATAAAAAATAATAATGGAAAAATAAATAATGATTGAAAATAGATGTGTACTATTTTTTTTTCCTGAATTTCCTAAAAGTACTATATTTTTTTGATTTACAAAGAAAAATACTATTTTTCTTCAAAAAAAAGGTGGCAACCCTAATCGCGCCCTTTTTGATTAAATAGGGGCAACACTGTGCCGTTATTGTTTCCGGTGGAGTCTGTCTTCCTATTGATAAAACGTTTCAGTGACATTCAGTCCTTGTTCGTCATTCAAGAGAAGTGCATCTTGGAACGGGAATTGTGCTATTCCTATTATATTGTGTTCTTGTATATAGTGTGCGTTTACATCGGAAGTGTAAAAGTTTACTCGCGTCGTGCCCGTTGTCCGTGCATCCTGATTTACGGCAATTTTGGCTTTTTAAACTTACTCTTGTCTTATCTTAATTAAAAATCATTTGTTGGTTTGTATATTTTTGCGTAAGTAAAAAGTGATTACAGTTATATATTACGTATAACGAACGTTTCTGGTGAGTCAGTACGTTTCAATTTTCTTCGTATTAAATAGTGCAAAAGTATAGTTTATTTGTTATTAAGTTTTGGATAACTACTCACATTTTATCCGAGAATGTTTGTTGAAATTCAAACATTTGAGTTGTTAAGTTTGTGATAGTGAATGTATATAGTGTTTGTGTATGGTGGTGGCGGTGGTGGAGGTTTGTGCATGTGTTTTTTACGAATCCTGCATGTATTAGGTATGATAACCGATTGTCCACTCTACATTTAGCATTATATATATTTTCTATTTTACTTCATCACCGATTATAGCAAAATAATTTTATTATTACTTTTGCATAATTACTCTGTTTTAATCATAGCTTAAGTAAATATATAAACATTGTAATCTTTAATATTTAATGACAAGCAGCGTCTGACTGCCCTTCTGTAAAAGCTGTAAGGCTTTTTCTTCTCATTTAACAGTATGGTTGAGGTGTACACTGCAGTGTTCTTTCTTCCCATACTGTGTAGGCGTTTTGTTGGTAATGTTCGTTTTCTGTATCGTCGAACATTAGCTTCAAAAGCGCGCTACTTTGTTAGACGTTTTATTAACGGGCTAGCCATTATAAAGGTGTCGTACTGATTTCTGAAATTGCGCAGTTTTGGTAATTCGTACGTCATTAACTTTTACATTTTTTTTGTAATGGTTATGTGTTGCGGTTGGCAAAAAGCCGGTATTTGGCACCTGCAATACATGTAAAACCTTAATTCTTTTCCGAGTCGCTTTTGGCTACTGATGTTTGAGTGCACGCTTACATCTGTGGCTGAAATTACGGGAATCTAACTTAGCTTCATAAATTCAGACTTCACATGAGTATTAGTTACCTCAAATGCATTTTCTCAAATTACAGAGGTCGAAAGATGCGTACGACGTCTTCGGTCCTGTTCCTGGTGGTTGACGCTACTGTTCGGCCTGGCGCTGTTCGAGCGCTCGAGGCAACGGCGGAGCGACAGCAGCTGTGGCATAGCCGGACGGGCCGGCCTGGGGTGAGGGGCGGCAGTACGTCTCCATTGGCGGCAGCGAGGCCAGACCAATTTAGCTCGTGGAGTCACAAGGCCAGCTGTTGGACTCCCGCGTCGCACTAGCAGCGTCAGACTGCCCTCCTGTAAAAGCTGCAGGGCTTTTTTCAAAAGCGCGCTACTTTGTTAGACGTTTTATTAACGGGCTAGCCATTATAAAGGTGTCGTACTGATTTCTGAAATTGCGCAGTTTTGGTAATTCGTACGTCATTAACTTTTACATTTTTTTTTGTAATGGTGATGTGTTGCGGTTGGCAAAGAGCCGGTATTTGGCACCTGCAATACATGTAAAACCTTAATTCTTTTCCCAGTCGCTTTTGGCTACTGATGTTTGAGTGCACACTTACATCTGTGGCTGAAATTACGGGAATCTAACTTAGCTTCATAAATTCAGACTTCACTTGAGTATTAGTTACCTCAAATGCATTTTCTCAAATTACAGAGGTCGAAAGATGCGTACGACGTCTTCGGTCCTGTTCCTGGTGGTTGATGCTACTGTTCGGCCTGGCGCTGTTCGAGCGCTCGAGGCGACGGCGGAGCGACAGCAGTGATTTATAAATTATGTTTATTATGACAGAAGTGATTTATAAATTACATAAATATTTACTTTCAGTTTTATAGAACAGTCTTTTTGTTATCTTTTATTAACACAGTAAATATAAAGATATCTCAAATCATAACTATAAATAACATCATGTGACAATCATATTAAAATAAAAAATTACTCTTAATCTTGGATCTGAGGATTCTTGAATCTGCAATTAATCAATCAATCGTAAATTTAAATTTTGCTTTTGCTTTTTAATTAAAAATCAACAATAGTGTTATATAAAGCAACTAGCGGCCTGCCCCTGCTTTGCACGGGTATAAAATATATATTCCATGTCAGTCAGTGTAAAAAACATTTTTTTTACACTGACTGACAATCAATTAAATCAATTAAAATCGATCCAGTAGTTTTCATTTATTCATTACTGCCCGTGGCCCGCACGCGTTAAATTTGGAGAAAAACAATTTCCTTTCCCTATACCAAGAAGATTTCCTGCTATCTTTGGAATATCTAAATTCATATAGTACATTTTTACTTATTTACTTTTACATTTTCCATATGTATTTTATTTTTACAATTAATTACAGAATGTATTTAAAGAAACTCTTGAAAGAGCGACATAACTGCTAAAGTTGAAGTGTTATAGGGCGAAGCGCGGCGTCCTCACGGCATTCTAAATCTGTAATATCTCCGAAAATGTTCACTTAAATTACATGCTGTAAACGGCCATATTGATCTATATTAAATCAACTATTTATTTAAGGTACTTAATTGGATAAGGATTAATGCTGTATTGTATAAAAATTGCTTTAAAAATAAGGCATTATTTTTCGTAAAAATTAAATGACAAAAAATGCTATAGTGGGTTATCCATAAGAGATAGACATATACCATCACGGACTTTTCTGTAGACCTTTTCAAGATGTACAAATACTTAGTACATTATTTTGATAAATCTCGTAGGTTTTAGCCTGCGTTTGCAATGTAAGCGGAAAAAAATGTAATTATTTACAGAAACCTCAAAAATTACAGTATTTTTCTACTCCGTATTGAATGCTATTATACGTACAAACCTTCCTCTGGAATCACTCTATCTATTAAAAAAACCGCATCAAAATCTTTTGCGTAGTTTTAAAGTTTTATGCGTACATAGGGATATAGGGACTTTGTTTTATAATATGTAGTGATGATGTAGTGATGTGAGAATGTAAATTTTAAGAAAGCTCTTACTATTATTGAGATGCACAAAATTCATTAAAACTCAACACTTACATTTATATAATGATTAAGTAAATCTTCTTCTTATTGTTTTATGACTGCACGTTTCTTCGTTGTTATATTTCTCATTTTAAGAACTATCTGAACAGCTACTGGTGAAATAAGACTTTATATATACATTTAATTTGCTTCTAGTGATATTTGTTTCAAGAATTTTGCTAACTAAATTAAAACAAAATTATACATTTTAGTAAAAATTAAACAACGGGAAATTTAAAAATTTAATACACCGCCCATTCATTGATTAAATCAACTTGTTATATGATAGACAGTCAAAATGAGAATGAGTGCGTAAAAATATGTATGTAGGAGTGGAGCGAGATGCAGCTGAGACTATTTTCATACGATTCATTCATAAATACGTACATGTGCAAGAGGGATGCGAGATAACATGTGTTGGCGCTTGTAGTAAAACCGCCCTGGTTCCTAGCACCAAAAATTGCTGGATTTTACTTTTATACCACCTTTTATTTACAGAAGTGTCTTAGATATATATTTCTTTTCGAAGTTTCCACGAACATTGCGAAAATCTGGACTGTAGCGGAGCGTGACTAAGTTTACACAAGTACAAAATATTAGTATCTTGTTCTTTACCCTTCTCTTGGTATGATTAACCTAATGATCATTAAATCTCAGAATAGGATATAAATATTCTATCACATGGCTAGTTCATTCCTAACGGGTTCTGAATATTAGATCATTCAGTGTAAAAGTTATTTGGGGTAGAATAAGTATATTATATGTAGAATTCACCGCTAACATGGGAGTTTGGCAAACAATTACACAAGTTCTCGTTATACAAGCAAACAAGCTTTAGCGGACAAATTTTGTATCCTAGGAACAAAACTTGGTAACATAGCAGGAAAACAAAAACGATCAAAATGTTTGGTTACACGAGCAATAAATGAATACAATAAAAATTAGTTTAATGGATATTTAACTGTTATGATATAGGAAAATCGTTTAACGTAAATGGTAAACTATCAATATCCGTATATGCTTTTTTGTTATGATATTATATCCACTTAAATATTTGTGGAAACTTTTATAGTTTAAGTATAAACTATTATTATAGAAATTACAATGCTTTAAAAAGAATTTGAATTGACGGGATTTGAATCTTGTGGAGGCATATTATCTGATTACGATATTTATTTATTTTTTGTATATATATAAATTATATGATAGTTCTAAGTTAAAAAACTATACAAATCGCAACCCAGAACTTCTTGTGTCGTATGTAGGAGGGCGAAGATTCCTTGCCTAATTAATTAATTAGTTAAAAGAGCTCCTATGCACCCTATATGTAATTTACAATAATAACTAAAATTTTCATTTAATATTAGTATTTTATGATGTCAAACCTGACGTTAAAGTTTATAATATATATGTTAAAGAATAAGAATGAACAATAACCGGTGTAACATATTTCTTGTTACGATGTCGATTAGCGAAGGCGTGATACTAGCAAAAACATTTGTGGATCAATCATTAGCACCTGTTTAATACCTGTCAACCTGTTAAATAGTAATTGGACCCCTCAGTTTGACTGAAGGGTCCAATTATTATTTAACAAAGGCAATCAAAAATGTATCAAGCAATAGGAATAATATATTTTATTATGAATCTCAGCACAGTTAGCAATAATTTATTCTTGGCTTACGGCTCATTCTAATTGTCCAACTAAAGACTAATGGTTCAGCTGCTAATGATTTGGCGATTAGAAAGCCTAGACCTTTATAATATCTAATCTTAAGACATTTTGTTTGAGCCATCGAATCCGAGTAATTAATTTATGTCTGAAATCAAATATTAATTATGCTCTCCGATAATTTAAATAAAACAGCTATTATTTATTTTTTGTTAGCTCATAATACCATAAAATCAATTTTTATATCGCCATAATATGTCCAGCGTCATTGTATCTGCCATAAAAACCCTGTTGACATTAATAATATCAAAGAGGCTGTCTAAGTTGTGCGTCTGTGAACTGTAAAACCGCACTTCAACGTTCACTGGTAAATGATACAAACCTAAACTCGCAAACTTTCGCCGCCTGTCAGTCATAATGTACGATTAAATTAACTCCAGCTGCCGCACTTTAGTTCAACTTCTGACAGTTTATTAATGAGTTTACTAACTCAAACATTAAACAGTGTGATATAAACAAAAATAGGGCAATTAATAATAAAAGTTATAAAGTGCAGTATTTTCATATAAGACGCGAAGTTATTTTTAGATTTGTTTAGTTTCACTAATGCTTCTACAACTACAATCCTCAACTAGTGTGATAGCCTTGTGCTTAGTACTCGTATCTTTGCCAGTGATACGTGGTTGCATGTCACGGATAAGAAAATTTTCACTACAACGATTTTATTAGTCCATATTTTTAATTGATCGAATGTTTACAGTCAAGAAATCATTACCATACCACCATAGCCAAAGCCATAGCAAAAACCATGTCACATCCGTTAAGTGTCATAGAGTTATTATTCTAGAGTATGGGAGCCAAAGACAGACCTGTAAGTTAGATTATCGCAATAGATAATAAAATAGGGATGATTAAACTCATATATAATATATACATAAAAAAGAGAGACTGATAATAAGTCTCATTTGTTTTCTCTTTATTGTCGCTGGACACATTTGGCGTGCCTTAAATGTAAAATAAAATTAAATAAATTTTGGACAGAGTTATTATAGAAAAGTGTACTAGAGTATAATAATTTTAACGCTAAAACAATGAAAAGAAAGATGAAAATAATAATACAAATAGTATTGTATTATATGACTATGTTAGTCAAACTATACGAATAACAGCAGGATGATTGTATTATATGTGTATAGTATTTCAATACTCAAAGGTGTACGTGACAAGAGCCGAGTAAATGTTAGCTCTTTTGAGAAATGGCCGCGCCAAAAGAAAGCAAGAAATCCGAGAGAATAGAAACGACTTATCCTTTTGAATAGACCTTATTCGGATTTTGCGGGTAAATTTATTATATTCCACCTAAAACTATTTTTGGAGTTTTATTTTTTTGGCTTACTTTTATCGTCTTAATATGTGCATACCTATAGTATTGTAGTTATGCAAGTTAAACATTCAGTCTTGTAAAACGTCCAAATATTCATCATATATATTTTATACAAAACAGAGCAAATATTCATAAATTACTAATTTACTTAGGTTTAGATTTTATGATATAATACTATGTTCGTAGAATCTTTAATCGAAAATTACAAAGTAAATTACATTGCAACGAAAACCTTTTGTAAATTTTCGAATGAGTGTTATGTATTTAGTGGATCTCGAGTAATCGTTTTAGTTAACGATAAACAGATAATTTTATAATTTATGGTTGGTTGGTGATTATAAAAAATATGTTGTTTTATACTAATGACTTTTTACTCGTCCGATAAAGATTGTTATAATGCAAATTTTGTTGTTTTGTTTAATTCCTTGATTCTCAAAGTGGACCACGGTCTTGGTCGACGTTACGCGAGTGATAGATCCCCATTTTTTTTTCCAACTGATATATTAGTTAGCCCTAACGACTTTTACCGAATCACCGGGTGGGCCGGGCGAGCGCAGAAGTATCGTGAGAGAATGCGGAGAGTAGAGCGCAGAAGCTCCGTGTGGTATACGGATGAGTAAAATAAACCACCCTCATTTCTTACCGAGGTGTCGTAAAAGGCGACTAAAGTAAGTTGACCATCCGTGTGGTGCCCGGTTGAGTAGAATAGACCATCCGATTTCTTACCGAGGTGTCATAAAATACGACTACGGTAATTTGACATCAGGTAGGCGGCCGGCTTTAAAATACGTAGCCAAATCATGTGACAACATGTTTATTACATATTGTGCCGGCCCACTTAGAGTAGGATAAGGGCAGGAAGATTATAATGAAAATTTCAGTTAACAATTCGTAATGTAATTTTTGTAATATGGTAGAAACGCAGCTGCTAGGAGTCCACTGGATCAGCTGAATTTTAAAAATAAATTATATGAAAAAGTTTACTTTTAGGAACCTTTGGTCTAATCTAATATTGTTTCGAATGCTGTTTAAGATAATATCTGGGTTACCTACGTGTTCAGAATTATTTATCACGGCTTCCAAAATTTCATTTAGGTCAACATTCGCCAAACTCGTAACAAAACATATCTAATATAGTTTTTATTAGATACTTCGTCTTGTCGTAAGTTGAAAATGAAACAAGAAAATTATGGGCTTGTGATCTGTCTTTCGAAGTGTGCCATTCGTGAAAAGATTTCAGATTTTATTGCTGGGTGACTTTCAATCTTCAAAAATAAAGCGTAATATAAAATACAGTGAACTATTTTCATAATAATATCCTTTTATACATTTATCTTAATGGCCAATGTAGATGATTTCAATTTAAAAATAGACTGATTTATTTATTATTATTAAACGTCGAGTATGGCATTTAATATCTTATTATTAGTTTTGATTTCTTAAAATTCGTGCATGTTTTTACATGCACGAATTTTATTGCATCGAATTTATTTACAATTCTTACGTATCGCTTTATAATCCGATTCTGAATACAATTACAAATCCGGAAAAGTTAGTTGATATATTAACTCAAGTCAAAAGCTAGGAAGACATATAATGGTTTAGCGTCTTAAATACCACCGTGTGAATAACTATTAAACTACAATAAATAATCAAATACAAACTTATGTAAATTATGTCAAGAGCGGTACCGATCAAATGCACATCACAGGCACAGTTAGGGTTGCCACCCATACTATATTATATAGTATCGTACTATATTTTAGTCAATTGTACTATATATTATACAAAAACAATATAGGACGAAAAATACTATATTTTTATCGCTAATTCAACTGTCGCGCTTATTTTAATCAACTATGAATGGAACGCACTCGCAGCACTGCATAGGGAATGTTTGAACGAAACTCATTCATGTATTTACGGGGCTTAGTAACTCTAACTCCTTTGTCATTGTCCAGCGAAAAGTAATAATAAATAATCATGGAAAAGTAAATAATGATTGAAAATAGATGTTTACTATTTTTTTCCCTGAATTTCCTAAAAGTACTATATTTTTTTGATTTAAAAAGAAAAAGACTATTTTTCTTCAAAAAAAGGTGGTAACCCTAGGCACAGTGCATATTAATTTTCAATTCCTTTAATATGTTGACTAATTTATAATAAATAGTTACGGTTCTATCATCTTTAAATATCTTTTCTATTAATATCAAGCTATCGTGTTTACTGCAAAAAAGGCCATAAAATACACTTTCATGCTTTTAATGGTACGATTTTATAATGTCTCTACCTCTGCTATAAACATAGAGCAAGCCTTCGCGTGATTGGAATTACATTTTAGCATAAGCCGTCAGCTAAAACCTTAACAGCGCGCCTGATACTAGGACATTCCATTAAGGTTGCCGTAAAATATTGAATATAACACCCATTTTCAACAAATACTTTGCAAATGCAATATGTATTGTTATTTATTTTTTGGCAATAATAAACTTTTTTATTTCTGATATAAAACTATAGATTTATTATTCTAGAGTATTGGAGCCATAGCCAGGCCTGTAAGTAAAAAACTTGTTTAGTATATACGGTATTATTACAAAATATCTAGACCTAAAAATTGCTTACTGTAATTTTTTATAGTGTCTACTTATGTTGATTGTAAGAAGATGCATTAATATGGGTTCAATATATATGATGATATTCATATAGATATAGATGATATCACACGAATTAAATTTGTATGTTTTTACGCTCATATATACCAGAACATTAGCATTAACTGGCAATACCATAGAAAAGATGAGTATAACTTTTATTTTTCTCTGTATTTATTTTTGTTACGGTTAATGGAGTCACGCTGAAGTCTTTAGAATCAAGAATGAAAATAACGCATACCGTCGTCAATCGTAGAGTTATGAGTTTAATTCAGCATAAAAAAAAATTCTTTAAAGTATTAGAGAGTATATAGTTATTAGTAAAAAAAAATTCCACTATCCTTAGATATTTTGGTAAACTGTCACTTTAATAGACAATAACTATTTTGCTGGTTATCGATCACGAAAAATAGATTGGAGGTTGTGATAGATTGGTTGTCACAGAGCGAAATAAATTTCCTACATACGACGAAATTGTTATTGAGATTAATTTATTCTGATACTCGTGATAGAGTCGTACACAGAATTATTTTATATTTTATTCATATTTTATTATATTTTCTCCACCATTTGGTATTCGGCTGACTAGAATAGACTACCCTCATTTCCGAGGTGTTGTAAAAGGTGACTAAGTTGACGTCAGGCAGGCAGCCTGGCAGGTTGTACAATATACCTAGCCAAATTTAACAATATGTTTATAACATGTTGTGACGACCCACTTAGAGTGAGATATGGGCAGAACAATGATGATTTTAATGTATTTTCTAATGATCTACAAGGATAAAAATTAAAGGATAAAATATATTCTATTTGTCACCTACTATGATGTGATCTATAAACTTTTGCCTTTTTAATTTTTTTTATATTATTACCTACCAGTATTGCTATTGGTAATAATTTAACATGTAAATGTTTTATTATAATAACACTCATCTTCATTTATTTATATAGTCCTTTTATTTTACTTTTATTACATAAGTTTCAAAAATATTGCAATAATTGCTACGGCATAACCTAAATAACTTATAAACTAAAATCAGGTTTTCCGTACACAGTGACATCATCATTGATCATGGTTCGGCTTAAAACTAAATTTGGATTACATTAATTTCACGTTTCGCTTTAAGTTGAGGGCTACACAAATGGTACAAGTTTGACACAATTACCATAGTCATACAAAAGGAATTCAAACTAACACAAATAATAATTCACAAGTCCGAGGGAGACCGACACAACCCAGATTACATTTGAATAAAGAATGAAGCGAGACGTATAGCTGAAATATACACATGTCGCCTTTATTAAAATTTTTATTAATGTTCGTCATAGCCTTACCTCAAAATGCGCTATTAGAAAATAATTAAAATACTATTGCAAAGTACATTGATATTGTATAATACATACCTGGATGGACGAACTTAAAACAAAGGTTGGTGATGACAGGGTATTTTGACTTTTTAAGTCCGCCCGTTCCACACTATTACAACTTAGTAATATACCTACAGCGAAATTAACTATTACCTACTATTTTTAATAATTTTTTAACAGTTTTCAGTGCCTAAAAACAGGGACAAAAATACAAAAATACAATACAAATTTTTCAAAAATGGAACCTAGGAAGAGTTTCATGAAATTCGTAGGAGCCGGAACGATTTCTGCTTCCAACATTTTTTTGATCAGTTTAAAACTCCTTATGTGGCCCGCCATCCGACGAGGACGAGCGGCGGCTATGTGACACTCGCACCCACTAAAACAACCTGAGTGCGCCACCACACTCCTGGCGGCGGGAATAGGGTACTGTTGGACACATTGCCCCCTTCGTTGCCAGCAGGAACTCTAAACCCTAGAGTGCGCCACATCTGGCCTTTTTAAAAGAGGTCCTTCCCTCTGGTAATCGATGCATTGGGAACACCAGATACATCGACCACCTCGGGTACCTTTACTGATAGGCGTGCGATAAACCCCGTTCGGAACGCCCAGAGGGCCCCGAGGGCGGCACACGACGGGCTTCAGATCCAAGGACTCGACTTCCTGAATCCACCCCGCCGCCTCCTTCCGCGAAATGACGTCCTCACAAGAAGCTATCACTCTCCCCTTCCACCAAGGCACGAACAACGGCGGGCAAGGAAAGATTGTGCCCCACCTGTGTCACGAGCTGCTTCTTACACTTAGCATTATATTGATTTTCTTAACAAACTATGATTATAGCAAATAATTGCACCCAACATGTGTTTTACGAGTATAACTATTAGCCCGTCCGAGGTTTAGTAGATCACTGTAATCAGAAGAGGAAGCATTAAGAGATCTTTTTCCAAATAATGCGAAGCTTGCGTGTGTGTTTCTATTATATCCTCATGAGACCTTACTAGGTTTGATACGGGAAGGCCGATAAACATTACTACGGATACATTTTCTAGTCAACCTTGACATCGACCCTCAACATTATTTTTACGTTAGTATGACTTGTTTACAAATTTACATAGGTTTACATGCTACTCTTTATAACACAGTTTTTAAATACCGTCAGGGTAATTTGCTTCGGCTTGCTTGCTTAGAGGTAAGTTTAGAGGGAAACTATATATACTAGAGAATTAACAGGGAAAGATACTTTTCTCTCGTTTAATGTATAAAGTGTTTGTCTCTACTATTAAATATATATATTGACATAATCCAGTTATCGTTAAAAATTAACTTCTACTTTTAGAAAGCCTTTATGTTTATTCGATTAAACTATTCATTTGATCTCGCCAAAATCTTGGTGTTAATAATTCCGGCAACTTATGTAATTTGACGTAAAAGTTTGCTGATTACATATTGAACTCGATAGCCAAATTTCAACGTTACTTTACTTAAACTTTTTCCGTCTTATAGAAGAGTTATTGTAAATTATCTTATCTTAGATCCGCTACATTTAATCACTAGTGGTTGAAGTGGTTGGTGGTTTCCAATTTATAAAAATGCTAGTGATTCTGTTTTAAAATAACTTCAATTATGTACCATATTTTCTCTCTTTTTATCCATTATTGTAACGGAAGGAAAAAAAGGAGATCAAAAGTTGTAGCGTAGACATGTGAGGATAGGTGTGGAGAGGGGATGTGCGGAGTGGAGAGGAAATCAGAGTTAATAACTTAATAAATTAACTAAATTTAATCCAAAAAAAATTAACTTCGAGAAAATTGCTTCTAACAACTAAACTGTTCACACTTTTTTTTGCTTATTTCAATAAAAAACAGGTTTTGTAAATATTACATACCACAATTTCGCTTGGTGTTGCTAAATTTCAATATTTTCTGTTTCCTACGAATCTCCTAATAGTAATTATGTAGTCCCTTATATTTACTTTTCTATTATGAATATCCACAAAGTAACGGTTACTTCTGAAGAATAATTAAAAAAATAATTGCCATATGTCCGACACTGATTGTTATACAGGCCTTGAACCACATTCCCGACCGAACATATGATTATTTGATGCTTCTTCGCCGTCAGTGGATAGATTTACATTGCTTTTAACTGTAAAGACTAACCCGCTTGGCTCCCTAGGCACTGAATCAATTTCAACATAACTTTTCTTAAGTTTTACAGACGGACCATGAAGTAACTTTAAATACTAAAATTTCAATATTATTCTTTTATTTGTTTATATGTTTCCTTTTTTTGACAGTCATTATATTTTTGATCATATAAATGGTGAAATACAGGAGATGTGATGTATATACTGACTAACCAGTCAGTATAGGTACTTTATAGAATTAGGCGTTATTTTGCGGAGATCCAGAATACAAAAGTAATAATAAAATTATTTTGCTTGAAATCATTAAACATAACAATGGCACACTCATTAACGATCAGATAAATATTTCTAGTTCACCCCGTGTTCGGAGGAAAATAAATGGTGAAGGTTGAACTAATGACTATATAATTACGCTCACTTTGCGATTTTGTCGAGGAGTCTATCTCCTAATGATACTCCGGTCGCGGGGCGAGACAATTCTTGGATATCTGATAGTGAACATGTTTAGTGATTGTGTATTGTGGTGGAGGTTTTTGGCATGTGTTTTTAGGGGTATGAAAACTGATAGTCCACTGTGCATTTAGCATTACTTACATACTTTATCGCGGATTATAGTAGCATTATTACTTTTGCAGTTTTGGTACATTTTTAGTAGTGATCGAATACTCCCTCTCCCTCTTTCTCATGGGTCGTCTAAACTACCTGAGGGAAACTGGGATTCTGGCCTTGAGGCATTGTCTAGTTACACCAGCTGTTCGGTATGGGTTAATTAGTCGTTTGAGTAAGTCATTACCCTCTCGGTTCTACAACGGAAAGGGTAGAATGTAGTAGTTCTACTGGTACTGTTGCATCCTACTGTTAAATTTTGCGAGCCCGAACCATGTCTTAGCTCGCCGCCTAGTTAAACGCTCCTGTGATAAGTTATTACACCGTCAGGAAATACGTTTTTTTGTGTGCTATATGCCTCGCCCTTCATTTTAGATTTCATATGTTAAGACTGGTTTTCTAGTACTAAACGGTCTATATGTATACTAGTATAAGGTATAAGATATGATAGCCCAGCGGTGAGACCACGCGACTCTTTCGAGGGGTCACAGGTTAAAACCCCGGTCAGGCACCAATGAGTCTCTGTTAAAACTTATATCTAATAGATAATTGCAATTTATCACAAGCTTGTAGGTGAAGGAAAACATCCTCAGGAAACCCGGATATGTCTAGAGAATTCTAGGGATATGTATAATCTACCAATCCGCATTGATGGAGAGTGGTATTTCTTAGCTCTAATCCTTCTCTCCAAAAACGGAGAGAGGAGGTCTATACCCAGCAGTGGGATAGTAACAGGCCGTTACTTTACTTTTATAAGTTAAAAAATATAAAACAAATCTAATAGCAATAAAGAGCACTTAATTAATAGAGCCCCTCGTATAGTCATATTTCATCAATTTTATCGTCTCTACTGTATCGTTTAATCTAATCCATGACAATCTCAATTACACGCGACGATTGTCACAGTTAATGTATTTTTCTGTTTACGGCCGGTGTTGATGAACGAAAGTTATAAAATATACACTGATGATATGAATCGGGTCATACTTATACAGAGAGTGTCACGGATTCAAATCCCAAGTATGCACAGGGATTTATGAATTTTCTATGAAGACTTAAGTGATGAATTCATATTTATAATTCATCGTGGGCTTTTCAGATACAAAAATATCTTATGGAAATCCGCAGATCTCTGGATTGATGACCTGTTAATCTACAATAGAGTAGTGTGGTGCATCTAAACTCCAATCCTTCTGTCCGAACGAAAGAGAATTATTAGTCCAGGAGTATGATATTAATAGAAAGCTACTTCACCTTGTACTTTATATTAATATGAATTAAATGGTTTCAGACTAATGCATTACTAAACAATCACAAACAAATGATGACGAACAATAACTTATTTAGATGTAACATTATATGTCCCGCGAATATCATCCGTCACACTGGTAACAAGGGTACATGACAAGTTCCAAAGCTTTCTCTCATTCCTCTGCAATATAAGACGCTTGACATTTTCTTACCCCAATCATTTTACATTGGCCCTTGTTAAGGCCTATAGAGGCTTTATTCAGTTTGAATAAAAATATGCTCAAGATTAATTACTCTTATTATAGTCTTTAGTTCATCAACCTCATCGCTTTCACCTCTCCCACGTAATAATATTTCAGCGAAGTAAGATAACTACGATTATATAAGATAAGATTATAGAAAACGATAAGTTGCTTTTGCAATTGTCTCAATAAATTTTAATATATATTTCCTTAATACAACGGAAAATAGAGTGGGATATTCATGTCTTACACACACATTTTTTTTTGCCGAAATCCATCAAAGAAATAAAGCGAGTTTGCTGAGAGAGGAAAGTGGTTGTGCTGGACTGGTACCGACTAAATCCTCTATGCCTCCTATATAGAAGGCATTGCCATATGGCAATGACCGCGACGACATTACATCACAAAAGTGGTAAAGAATAGGTTAATAAAATTTTAAATTATTTACAAAATATTCTGAAATTACACAGAAAAAAGAACTTCTAGGTATTTGACCAGGGAAAACAAAATTACCTTATTATACGTAAAAATTGTATGGAAATTACTTTATTATGCAGACCGCGCCTAGAACGGGTTAGTTTTCGAAAGCCTAATTTGAATACATACTCTTTGTTCAGGATCGAATATCTGCCTCTAACAATATTTGTTCGAACTTAATGAAGTGTTATATTATTTTAATTTGTTCGTTCTCCAAGTCTGGACCGTGTCCCGTGACCATGGGACAATTATACGTCCCATATACTAATTATTATTTCATGATTAAGTTATAAATAAACAAAAGAAAGTAACTTAATACATGTCTTTTCGGTTAATTATTTTTTTTCTCATTGAATCAATATCTAGTAGTTACAAGATGTATTCAAACCCCTCGACGTCTCAGAATATACCTAAGTTGTATATCGCACGGTTAGTATTAAAGTGGCCTCATTCAAAATTATGTCTAATCTATGACATCACGCTCCAATCTATTAAAACAGTGTTTTCTTGCTCTTCCAAGTTACGGATCTCTTTCACACTCATGAGTTTTGTAAGCGCTATGCTACGCTTTATAACACTTTCCCATAAAACAACTTTAGAAATTACATCACTTCAATACTTTTGCGATATGTAAATTAGCTTTCTACGCTTATTCAATACTATTTTTCATATTATTGCGTACTTATTTTATTGAAAACATCAATATTTACGCAACTACGCGTACTAGCTTTTAGTCTACGACCTCGTTCGCGTTAACTAAAGCAATATAGTAAAGTAAAAGCCTGTTACTATTCCACTGCTTGGCATAGGCCTCCTCTCACCGTTTTAAGAGAAGGATTGGAGCTAAGACCTACCAAGCTGTTCCAATGCGGATCTGTAGGTTACATATATCCCTAGAATTCTCTATAGATAAGCAAATTTCCTCACGATGTTTTCCTTCACCGAAAAGCGTGCGATAAATTGCAATTATAAATTAGACACAAGTTTTTAATAGAAAAACTCACATAGTGCTTGCTCGGGTTTTAAACTCGTGACCTCGAAAGAGTTGCACGGCATCACCGCTAGGCTATCACCGCCTGTTGCATGATGATGGCCTCCGCAAAAAATTAAATTGATACCTTATCGCATTTGGAAGTGTAAGAAAACTAACCAACGCACACATTGATATTATTATTGTGGCTTTTATGAAAGAAGTGTCTTTGTTGTTTTAGAAAGCCTTCCGGTACAATGGAAGGATCGTATTTTATAAGAAAATAATGGAATATTCCCTGTAGGACTGTAAATATTTTTATTAGAAAGAATTCCGTTCTTTGTTTATAAATAAGAACCTACTTTGAGAAATTGTTTTGGACTAACACAGACACGAATATATAACTTGCGAAAATATTAAATTAATAACTGTCTATTACTATATATACTATATATTATAACTTATTGATGTATGAACATCATCATCCTTCTTACCCTTACCCCATTCTAAGTCAGTACATTTTATAAACATGATTTGGCTACGTATTTTACGACCGAATGCCTGCCTGACGTTAACTTACCTTAGTCGTATTTTCCGACACCTCGGTAAGAAAGAGGGCGTTCTTTTGTACTCAGCCAGACACCACACGGCAAATCATTTATTTATACATACCTATATCTTTAATATTTAAATGAGTATGCATATATATAAATATATTTTCTAAATCTGGGAAACGGCTTCAACGATTTTCCTGAAATTCAGCATATAGGGGGTTTTGGGGGAGAAAAATTGATCTAGCTAGGTTTTATTTTAAAAAAATCTCGTTTTATTCTTGTTTTTCGGCACTAAAAAACTACGAAAATAGGAATAGATAGCAACTCATAATTTGAGCTGTCAAATGCCAAGCTGTTACTGCGTAATGGTAACGCGCGGACCAAAAAAGGATCGAAACCTAAATTCAATTCCCACACACGGTGCTTTTTTTAATTACATTTTTTCTATCTTTTAAAAATTATCGACCAAGGCTCAGTCACCCAGTTACCGAAATAAATATACGCTACCTCGGATTATATTACATTATTAGTGAATTTTCTGTGTATAATTGATTTGTAGTTAACCCGATCTTACGTCATGGTAAATATAGACGTAGTATATAATGAAACTAGCTGTGCGGGTTCAGTACCTCTTAACGACTTCGACAAGGCATGGTACTTAAGGATTGTATTGCATGACGGGTGGGTATTTTTGGTGCTAATAGTGCCTCCCCCTGAAAGCACCTCTTCCTTTTTCACAGCTTCCTTCTTGACACATAGATACAGAAATCGATCTTACTCAATGTATTTGGTTATTATATAACCAAATACATTGAGTAATTTCGTATTCAATATAGGATTTTTTTTTAGATAATAGCAGATTCTCAGACCTACTGAATATGCATATAAAATTTCATAAAAATCGGTCAAGCCGTTTCGGAGGAGTACGATAACTTATATTGTTGCACGAAAATTTTATATATATAAAATATACGAGGTGTGTTCAAAAAGTATCGCGAATTTTGTGTATTTTCAAAAATTATTTATTTATTCGTAAATATCTATTTTGTCCCCTTCAAAGTAATCCCTTTGGGATATTATACACTTGTGCCAACGTTTTTACAAATCTTCGAAGCACTTAAAAAAATCATTTTTTTGTATCTTGTTCAGCTCCTCCTTCGATGCCATCTTTATCTCGTCAATCGTGGCGTAGTGTCGTCCTTTCATGGGCCTCTTCAGTTTCGGGAACAAGAAAAAGTCACAGGGGGCCAGATCTGGAGAATACGGTGGCTGCGGTATCATTGGTCTGTTGTTTTTGGCCAAGAAGTTGCGTACAAGCAGCGATGTGTGAACAGGGGCGTTATCGAGGTGCAAAAGCCAATTTTTGTTTTTCCACAAATTATCGATTAAAATCGAATGGCACGAGCCAATCAATATGCCTAGGTCCTCGGCAATTTCTCTATCGATGATTCGAAGATTGGCCAATACCATTTTCTTCAATTCATCAATTTTTTCGTCTGTTGTTGAAGTGCTCGGGCGTCCGGCACGCTCTTCGTCATTCACATCTTCTCGGCCTTTTAAAAACATTTTGTACCACCGATAAACGTTGCTTTTGTCCAAAGTAGCTTCTCCATATGCCACAGTCCACACTCGGAATGCATCCGCGCACTTAATTTCGTTTTTCACACAAAAATCGATACAAGTTCCTTGTTCCATTTTTTGAATAGGTAAAAATCGAAGATGAACCAAAACACGTGCAAGCAAAGCAGCTGTCAACAATTAACCGAACATTCAAAATGGCCCAACTTGTCAGTATAAGTGAGAGACATATGTACCAACATAACGCCACAAAAAAATCGAAATTGGAATATATGTAACTCGCGAAAATTCAAAATTCGCGATACTTTTTGAACACACCTCGTATATAGGTAGGTATCATAAAAATTATTATTTTTCCAATTCAATGAAAGTTCGCTCAACGCCTTTACAAATTTATGAATTTTATTCTTGACATACTGCTCATAAGTCGATTGCAAATAGATTATAAAATCAGTCCTTAACATTTGCAATGATGGAATCCCTTTTGTTGAAGTTGTAACAACCTCTAGGACTATATGTTATATTGATCATCATCATAGTAGTTTATATTTATATGAATCTATCATAACGGCATATGATCACATATAGAAATGATAATGCTGATTTGCTTCTGTAATAAAACTATCTAGTGTAACAAAACAATAAAAAATAAAATGAATTCAAACTACTGAGTTGCACGTAGAAATAATTTTAATTCTTAATCACACGAAGCAAATACATGTAAGCAAGCTAAATAACACGCTCTCTCTTAAATATGTGTAGGGAAATAAATGTTCCTGGAAATGAACCTGGTCCGTGGACGCTAGGTCGCTGGTGGGTGATTTAAGTAGACTGTATAAGGGGTTTCAGGGCGTTAACTATTTTCTATCTTTCTGGGCAATACATAATTTATTACCGATACGTAGTAACAACTTAGCACCATCCACCTTTCGATGCCGTTGTACTGCCACCATGCACTGGAAGGTTCGAAGTCCTCGATATGCGCCGGCGGCCGGCCGTTTTTTGTGACTCCAGGGGGATGTTACTCGAACGAACAGTAACACTATTACGAGTCCGAAACTCGACACGACACTTAAAAGTTAGGCACTGCACTTAATATTGCAAGTCCTAGACGAATTATTTAATGATTTATAACGAATTTGATTTGAATATTTATAGCGATCGAGCGGCCATTAACGAAGGTTCTGCGCTCACGTAGACACTCGCAGGGCGACAGACGAACCGATCGGCTAGTGGCGTTTTCATTGCTACCCCCATATCGGAGAATAAAAATATGACAATTGTCTAGAGACAAAAAGTAAAACGAAATAAATAAAACTATGACATATTTACGAACAATGAGAAAAATATAAAACCATGAAATTGTTGGAAATGTATAGATTTCCTATGAAATATTTTCTGAATAATGTTGAATCTTAAGTGCATTTACATATAGCTACAAAGTTATTCTAGTTGTTTTACATAGAATCCGATCTCTGAACTTGCTAAGGCTAAAATTGGAACGATGTAGATAATATTAGGATGCCCTCAGCACAAGGATGACAGGCAAAATCATGTACGACGATACTGTGACCCCGCATGTATCGTGAGATGGGACATCTGGGGGTTTTAAGTAGGCGTGAGCCCCAAATAACCAAATCGATGCCTCCCTTGGCGGCATGTATGCTCAGTAAGAGTTTCCTCTCAACAAAAAAGGTAAAGGTGACTAATGAATAAATTTATCATTTGAATTTTCATAAGAAACCCCAAAAAATTAACCGTACCGTAAAAACAAGATAATAACATCGTAACAATAATTGTTTTTAATGGGTTGATAAGGTTTACGGGCAAGCGCTTTATATTAAAAAGAGCCAGGGGAAATTCTGGGAAATATTAATATAAAGAATATAAGATATGATAATTTCTGCCTCAATATTTAAGTTAATGTTAACATTTGAGTTTGT
The DNA here is from genome assembly GCA_947086495.1 of Morpho achilles. Taxonomy (NCBI): domain Eukaryota; kingdom Metazoa; phylum Arthropoda; class Insecta; order Lepidoptera; family Nymphalidae; genus Morpho; species Morpho achilles. Next base: position 11,362,928 of record CAMTZB010000019.1, read on the forward strand.
TGCGTAATATGCATACGTCCTTGTCGCGCAGCTGGTTCATTTCTCGCTTTCAGCTTACAACGCAATAATTGCAAAGTATTTTGCCAAAGCCGCGTCTGCTCCTCAACTGTACCTTGCCGCGAACTAATCATTCGTTGCTCCTAAAAGTGATTACAAAAAATATTAACAAATACAACACCAACTATGACAGTACAATTATAATGTAGTACCATTTTTGCCTAGTTTGACTAAATTGTTTCACACAATCCCGGGGTTCTTTATATCATAGGGTCCTAATACAACTTCTACGAAGACCAGGGGTATATTTTATTCTTAAACACATACGCTATTATAGCTGTGTGATATCCGGCTGAGTAGAATAGACCGCACTAATTTCTTACTGAGGTGTCGTAAAAGGCGACTGAGGTAAGACGACCCACCGTGTGGTATCCGGTTGAGTAGAATAGACCACCCTCTCCCTTACCGAGGTTTCGTAAAATACGTCTAAGGTAAGTTGAGGTCAGGCAATCGGCCGGTCGTAAAATACTTAGCTAAATCATATGACGTGTTTATAACATGTTGTGCCCACCCCACTTAGAGTGGGATGAGGGTAGAAGGTTGATGACACGTACCCTATTACAAGTGTTCCATATATTTTTTAATTCAAATAATAACCACATGTACCGTCGTCATCCATTGGTATAAAACTCACCTCTTCCAAATTTTTTACGATCTCCTCCACATCTGAAACCCTATTTTTTAAAGCTTCCATTTTCGACGGATGCCTCGGAGATTGCATAGCATTTTTCATCTCGAACATTACCACTTCCTGTAAACTTTCTGCTTTTGTAATTTTTTGCCTTAAATTCTTCCATTCATCCTCTTTGCTATTCAACTGGTCAGTCAACTCTTTGACTTGATTTTTCAGTGGTTCCATTTGTGAAGATATGTTAATAGATGTGGCTTCGTAAATTCTTTTCTTCTGTTCATATTGCTGTTGTACTTCTTGGAACTCTTGTTTGACGGGCTTAACTTTATCTGCTAAAGGCTGTATTTCCTGTCGAACTTGCGACAATTTCTGTGCAGTTTTTGCCACAAGCTTCAGAATTAAAAACAATTAAAAAAAATGTTATGGTATATATTACATAGTCCGATAAAGTAACAGATATTGTTATTTACCTAGATTCATTTTTTTAATAGTTGCCGCGTATTTTAAAATTATCATGAAATTATTTGAAAATAAATTTAATCCATTGATATTCAAATTCAAAATTCAAATAATTCTTTATTCAAATTGGTTTTTACAAGCACAATGAAGCTACGATTTCAAATTACAATGAAGCTACGATTGGTTCGGAAAGGTGCTCTTACCGAGAAGAACCAGCAAGAAACTCGGCGGTCACTCTTATTATAGATATATTTTTTTAGATATAACTTAAAATAATAATAAATAAGCTCCGTAAATCCTTGCTACACAGTCTACAAAATAACCGTCAAAAATCATTTATATTGATGATCACCAAGACAAGTTCATTTGTAACTCTTAATAAAAAAAATATCAAATATTTATACCTGCGATAAATCATGCAATGACTTTTTAGCAAAATCTGCAGATTTATCTTGGCTCTTTTCTATAATGTCATCTTCATCAATTTTCATTTTTTTGTGGTTCACCAGAGCCATTTCGACAGTCGGATCATTGGTATTCAAAACATGCAACGTTCTTGTTAGGATTCCAGCCTCCACCTAAAGGAACATTCTTGAATTTTTTTGACAATGATTTGTGGAATTACTTCATTCTTAGATATATCTACCTTAAAGGTTGATAGGTTTGCCCTTTGCCTTTTGTATAGAGTACTTTTAGTTCTTAGAGTATTGACGTACTTTTTCAACTCTTCACCTCTCAAAACTATATCGCCAAGCAATTGCTTTGCCTAAAATCAAATAAGATCTTACTGATTTAGTAATGAAATAAAAATAAACAAATTTACATATTTGTATTAATTTATAAAATTGTGGTAAAAAAAATGATAATACAACCCTAACTTTAATAATATAAATTACGGTAAGAATAATCTTCCTTTTCTTCCAAAAAACCGCCAAATTAGGTTACAAATTACCCATTATCTTAATGCAAAATCCCAATCAAGATTCGGGCTCAACATCAATCCAAAGAAAATCACAAAAAAGTAATCTGAACCGAATCTCTCGATGCTGACATAATGACCGATTACTTGAAATGGGAAAAATATTTTATCCGATCGACGTGGCACACCCGATTATATGAAAAAAGTCATTTCATTCATTCTGACATTAATACAACCTATTTCTACATCATTGTATCTAGTTACGTCCTTAAATGAGTTTTCAAAACCAAATGATTGGAAATTTTATCTACATGAATATTAGAGACATTGATTTGACTGAATAATAGCAACTCTTACACTTGCAAGGTAGTTGTTAGATCGTCGCTTTATACGAGTATCCTAATACTGTTTGCGACCTCTATAGAGAAACGTGACAAAAGTTACGGTGACTCAGGCAAGAGATTTTTGACATCAATGGATTCTAACAAGCATAGCTTCTTAGGAAACTGCGATATACGTCGATCCGTCACGGATTAGCTACAAAGCATATGATCTTAAGAGTGCCTTATCGATTTCCTCCCGAAAGATTTCGGTGGGTGAGACTAATATAAAAACTGTATTTAAAATTATAACGTATATATCTTACGTATGTATAGTACGTACTTATGCAAACAAACAATCTTTGACTCTATCTCTATTCACTTCCGAAAGGGCGCACCCAGTGTCCATAAGACTCAATTTAGTAAAAAAAATTACCTTATACTATGGTCACGTAATTTATATTACCAAATATTATTAAAATCTCGCTTAAGATACCAATATATGAAATAAAAGCCAGTAGGTAACTATGGTTAGGTCATAATATAAGATATAAACGATCCGGTTTAGATTTGCTAATCTCACTGGGAGTTTATACTACATACACAACGATGAAACTCTGGCGAATAAGCTGACATTAAGCGGTTTCAGTGCTATAATATCAGCAGTCTAGTCTAGCTATCACAAGTCCTTTACCAAGCGTGCGTGGATAGTATTTTAGCAAACGTATTGATATATTGAAATAAGAAGAAAAGACGGTCAATCTGTGAACAGGGCAAGACAAGTATTACGTACCAAAAAGACTTTTCTTCGACACTCGATATCGCTTGTGCCAACTATAAATATAATAAAACAATATGGCGACGTTAAAGGCATTACAGACTTCCTATAAATCTAGGTCAAGTTGCAAAGTCAAAAGGGCACTTAATGTTCAAAAAAATTCGTTAATCAACGATCGAAATTACGTGCTTTTTTAAGTACATACTTACCTATATGAAAGCGATATGCTCCTGTACAATTTTTATACATTATTTTAAAAATCCTTCATAAAATATATTACGTATAAAGAGATACCTAATAGAGAATTAAGCATCGCAACTAATCCTTATAAGTAATGCTTATATTAAAATTAGAGAAAGTTTTTACTATATAAACTGAAACAGGTCAAATTATGGTTTATTGTAAAAACTACTACCGAAAGATAATAAACCTAAGTTTGAACGAATATAATTGTTATTTATAGAATTACGCGTTATTTTCCTGAGGTCCATTATACAAAAGTAATGAAAATATTATTTTGCTATAATCTGCGATAAAATAGAATATATAAATGTAAAGTGTATCTATATCCTTTCTCATCGTGGTGCATGCAGAATTTGTAACAACTCATGGACTACCCACCATCAATAACACAATACATAAGTACCTTCTGCACACATTCACCACCACAATCTCAACAATCGTTTTACCCCATGAACGAAGCATCGTCAGGACTATCATAGACTACCTCTTGACTATGCTTCGGTTACGTGGCGAAACGATTGTTAAATTATATTATAACGATTGTTCGATTATAAAAAATGAAGTTGTTCGATAAGTTCATTAAGTTCAGTGACGATTACTCTAATCGTTACAAGATTAATCTCATAAGAAATTAAAATATATTGCCTGTTCACATGCCGTGTCACCATGCCATTGCCATTCACGGTCAACGTAAACTTAATACCTGTGAACGTAAATCAGCAAGCGAAGCCTCGTGCTCCTTCAATGTAGCAGTTAGCTCATGAACACGAGCAGCGCTTATTTCCTTATTACGTCTTATAACTATTGCTTGTTGGCGAAATGGAGCGAGTTTATCCTCCTGTGGATCTGAGGCTGCTAATCGACGCTGTACGAGCTGTTCTATTTCGCCGTTTACCGCTGCTATCTGGCGTAAAAATAGCTCATATAATTTATGTAACCTAATAAAGCCCCGCTCTAGGAAGAATATGCCCATTTAAATGCGCAAATTATTTTAAATGTGTAGATTCTTCTGAGCGCTATATCTCACCATTAAATTCATTACAGCAAATTAAATGTTCCGACTTGCTTCGTAGCTGTTTCTTTAAAGTTTTAGTAATATAGTTCCCCGTATCCTTCCGTTTAAACACAATTTCTTTAGTAATCTACGTTCCCATTTATTTGTAACGTTAAAAAAAATTTATATTTTTCTTTTTTAGTAATCCATTATGATAAAGTTTTGAAAAATGAAATGAAAGAATAATATAAACGGCGACAAAAGGTTCTGAAACATGGTAAAGCTTCTACTTTTATTACTTAATTATTGTTTACGTATATTATGGCATGTTGATTTTGAAGTTTAAGTTCATTTACTTATATTATTAATTTTAGTGACGATCAAAAGATATATTTATACTTTTAAAGACTTTTTGTAGCCTTTTAAGAATATCTCCACATATACATGTTTTTGGATTATCTCAAACAGGTTACGAAGCGTTTTCGATGCCGCCTCAGAGGTGTTATCAGAGGTCAGAGGTATATTCCAAGTGGCAAAATGACTATATACCTATATACCTAAGTATATATTTTTTAAAAGAAATTCACTTAACACATTAAAAAACTATAAACAAATCATCCTCTTGAATTACTCTTTCTATTGATAAAAACGGCATGTAAAATCTATGCTGTAATTTTCACGTTTATTGTGAACAGACAGACAGACATGTGTAACCGGACTTTGTTTTAAAGATTGTATGTGAAGATAAGCATTTAAACATTACAAGAAAAGCTTAGATATTACTCAGCGTCAAAGCAAATAAAATAAAAAAATTTATGTTATTAATGGCCCCAACGTTTAATACTCCTTTTGTCTTGTCACAAAGTGTGTTGTACTAATATATATAATGGAATTTCCTCTCCGCTTTTAATTTGCAATGCAAAAATTTATACCATCTACAAGAGCATAGTCTATTCTTATTTACATTACAACCTTTCAGTCTTCTCTGTAGGTAAGTAAAGATCCTAAATTCACTTTATAAAAAATATAAGTTACCTTATCCTGAACGGTAATAACATCAGATCTAGTCGGATGTTGTTCCGCAGCTATCGCTTGCATAATATTTAACTCTTTCTGTAAACTATTACTTTCTTGCGGAAGTTTTTCTTTCATTAGATAACTGTTTAACTGAAATGAATAGCACAAATATAGTATTAATTAGTGATAAGTAGGACAAAACGTTTAAAGTAACATCTCTTCTTTATAATTTTATTAAAAAATGATAATTGTAATATTTCTTAATCTAATATCAATATAAAATATCGCTTAAAATTTTGAAAATTTTTAGTGTATGATATTCGATTGGATATTGGATTTAAAAATTTTGCTTCCGAGGTTTCCTGCCAGCTTTTCCTGCCTTTATTTCTGTAAAGTTTACCTGAATTTCCTCTTGTAAATGTTTAATAAAGTCGGTAACCGTCTTAGGAGTGGTACTCTGCCCATGGATTACGTTTAAATAACGTTTCAGCTGATCGGTTGCTGTTTTCAGCTGCGACTGTTGCATATCATACTGGAAAGAAATTTGATGATGATGAATGACGTTTTTGCACATCGAACAACACAAAGAAAAAATATAAAGAAAAACAATTAAGGGATATAATAAAGTGAGCTAAGGTTGCTTATATTTTTACCAGAAATACCTTTAAAAAGAATTTTTTACCGTTCTTTTTTTAATAAGAATATTATTTTAAAATTTATTGCTAGAAACTAATGATTTTTATAATATTAATTGCACAAAAAATCTGTTGCAAAACTATTACGTTAGAATATTTTTATTTATACGGTAGAATTTAGTTCTCGCAGTTTTAATAATTACTCTTGGAAGAGAGTAATTATCAAATCATTAAGGCGTGTAGACCAAATAAGACTGAAAAATAGTTTAAACGAGGTGTTTATTTTAGCAAAACGCTTTTTCATAGATAAATACTAAGATACTTATTTAAGATTGTATTTAAATAGTTGAATACTTATTTAGATAAGATACATATTAGAAAGCTCTTTTTGCATTTCACTGACCTAATTATAATATAATATAATGACCCTGAATGTAATGAAAGATTATGAAATACTAGAATTAGGATATGTAATATGATAAAAGACTTCTTCTTGTTCTTCTTAATCTATAGACGTTCACTGCTGAACATAGGTCTCTGCCCATGATCTCCATAAAATACGATTCAGTGCCGCTTGGATCCAGCGACTCCATATTGCAAGGGGGTCCTGGCGCTGAGTTTTCCGATGCGGGGTCGCCATTTAAACACATTAAGACCCAACGCCTGTCGGTTCTCCACACTATGTGACCCATTTGCTACTTCAGCTTCTCGAAACGCTGAGCTATGTCGGTGACTTTGGTTCTTCTATGGATCTCCTCATTTCTGTTTTGGTACTCTAAGCATAGCCCGCTCCATCGCCCGCTGAGTGACTCTGAATTTTAACTTTAAATTATAATTTTGTCATATTTCAAAAGTTGTTTATATGCTTTTAATTCGTTACGAGACGGGCAAACGTATAACTACTAGGGTAACAAATCTGAAGAATAAAATGAAAAACCTCTATCTATAATATGACTTCCATAGTTCTGTACATTTTGTAATAATAACTTAATATTCCATTATATTTAAGTCCAACATGTACCGTGTTGGAATTAAATGGGCCCATGAAATTTAGCAATCTCCATGTAAAGTGTACACAAGCCTCGTTACAATTTGTACCGATTTATAAATAAAACAATCTAATTGAAATTGAATTGCAAATGCCCTCCTTGCTTATTGATAAAACTCTCTAGGCACATGGATTTTACGGCCAGCTTGCTAAAACATGAGCAATTTACATTCTAAAATAATTTGATCATTACTTTTATACCTTTAAACTTTCCCTGTTTGAACCATAACATCTTTATTGGCCCAAATAAAGTTTGATATTAACGGTCAAAAGTAGGTCAAAGTAACCTCAGCACTTGCTTTATTCATAATAAACTAAGAGATAGTTCATATGAAAGTAATCTAATCCTTTGTAAGATGAATTCGACCTAGCCATTAGAACAAAGTACGGGACGGCAGAAACAGACGTCTGACTCCATGGTATCAGTTATAGCAATTACATGAGAATTTTATATCTAGCAAACTGGCATTAAACTACTAATTCTCGTGTTCATAAAGATAATTCTATATTCACCATTCTTTATTGATGACAGGCTGTGCGACGATAAATTTAAAATATAAGTATTACTCGCCTACATAATCGCCGTATTTGTATATGCTGTAGAATTGTTAATCGCCATAATCAGCCTTTTTTTAACCATAATTCATAATATGCGCGTATTGCAGCTTTTGTAAGCGTCGGTATATTTATTTATTACTAACGGTGCCACCACTTGTTATTGTGGCTCAGTCTGGTTTCGAATTTCCCTCGAAACAAAACCGTTTTTGACAATTGACAGTTCAAAAAATGTTCCAATCAATTTTCAATCTAAAGATGAAAATTTTGAAAGATTTTCTAAAAATTTCATTAAAATCCGTTTTGCCGTTACTGAGTATAACTAACTTACAAACATACACTTTACTTTTCTTCCTGAAATGAATTTTCAGACAATCTTCATAGGTATTCTACCTACGGACCCATGGGATGATCCTGTAAAGTTTGATTGAGATCGGAGCATTTTTTTTTATTGTAGAGCTCCGTTTCAAAAAAAATTCGAAACCACTGTCCCACAGCAACGCACCGGACAGCTGGTATTTGATAAAATAAAATGTTAACATTTGTAAAGACATACTTGACTTTCAAGCTCCTTTGCCCTCTCTTGTTGTATTCGTAAAAGTTTGCTCAAACTTAAAAAATCTTCCTTGTCTCTTACATCAACTAAATGGATCTGTACATTTTCCAATCTTTTTATCACTGTAAAAGAGATTTATATTACGGTGTTGAGCTATAGCAAAACTATTGATTTAAATTATAGAGTAATGTATTGTATTTAATCTAACCAAACCCTAGAAATATATAAAACGCGGTGTCTTTCATTTATAATGAAACTGTAAAATATGTTTAAGTACAGAAATTACTTCTCTGCAATAGGGTGTCATTGTTACACAATTATCAAAAATTTTATCCATACAAAATTATTTTTACAGATTCAAACGACTACTTTACATTTCAAATTAAAGTCATGTGGTATCCGGCCGAGTAGAGTAGTCCACCCTTATTTCTTACAGAGGTGTCGTAAAAGGCGAATGAATAAGTTGACCCACCGTGTGGTATCCGGTTAAGTAGAGCAGACTATCCTCTTTTTTAAAGATGAGATTGTAATACGACTAAGGTTAGTTTACGTCAGGCAGGCGGCCGGTCATTAAATACATAGACAAATTATGTGCCCACTTAGAGTGGGATAAGGGTAGGAGGATGATTTACATTTGAAATTACTTCTTGAGAAAAACACTTTTAAACCCTCAAATACTGACCAAAAAATTCACCAAAACTTGAATATCTAAGAAAATATTTCCTTTCAGATCCCATCTATAAAATTTTGGCAAACGAACCTTACAAAGTTAATTGAGTTAAGTATATTTGACTTTATAAAACCAAAATAACAATTTCACTTACCAATATCCCTCTCCACTGCCATCTCCTTAATATCATTTATAATTTCAGAGGCACTTTCCTTTTGTAACATTCGCGTTCTTTTGTGTACGTCTTTAAATTCATCAATTAAATTTTGATACAGATCTAACAAATCTTGGATTGTGTTATTTCGGATAACATCCGCTGGAATATCTGGAATTTTTAAATACCTGAAAAATGACAAACATCGTCTTATTCTCCTATCATATTAATAAAACATAGGAACTACCTATCTGATAGGACGATGACATCATTCGTTATATAGGTATTATGTAATACAATTTCTACCCGCGACTTCTGTACTGTAATGGGATTTTTAAATAAGCGTCAATAATCTTATAACTTTTAACAATGGTTCTTCGATCTATTGTACTAATATTATATTATTATATTCTCGATATTCAATTACAAATTTAAGTATTACCTATTAAAAAAAACTTAGATATTTGTGTATTTATTTATGTATGTATGTATATATATAGACAGAATGAAAATTCACTTTTATACAAAGCATGATAACAAGCATGATATATATAATTATACCAGTTCTAATTAATCTGTATTCAGGACGGCTGTCTTCTATGGATAGCAAGTGGAAATTAAAATAATTAATACCATCACAAAGCAAGTCGGCCTTGTACGGTAGCCTGTGATAATGATTTGGTTCAATATTATGAGATATCTCTTTCCCAACATACTGACGTGACCAAAAACGTGACCTTGACAGAAGAAAAGTTATATTCAAATTAACATAATGGCAATTTTTTTACGCAAATGCTAGCGATCGTGTCTCATAAATTTCCCATGAAGGGATCTCTCTGTATAAGACTTTTTCCAATATTCTTTTCATGTGTTTTTTCTAAAAACAATAAAAATGTCGAGACAGAAACGTCAGAGTTTTATAGAAATTTTTTTCTCTTGTCTCAGGAGAAAAACATATAAACAAAAACTCCCTTAATAACGCTATATACATACAAAACTAGTAATTGCCAGCGGCTTCGCCCGCGTGCAAAGCTATTAAAATCGTAACCATAAAAATGGTTAAAGTGGTTCATTTTAAAAGTTAGATATATGCTGTCGCTGACTTTTATTTAGAACTTTTAGAGAAGAACAATATTGTAATACATGATTTTTTAATAACTTTCAGTTTGCGCTAAGGCGCACGCAAGGAAAGCGTTAAATTTTGCCCTTTTCGTAATATTTTTTATTGCTGCTCCACTCCTATTCATCTTAGCGCGATGCTATATAAAGTATAGCCTTCCTCGATAAATGTACTATCTTATACTCAAAGAATTGTTCAAATCGGTCCGGTAGTTCCTAAGATTAGCACGTTCTAACATACCATCTGAATATGTCGCCTACGTCGTCATGTAAGGAATAAGTAAATGAAAACGGGAAAAAAGAAAAAGAAATGCAAAACAAACTCTTCAACTTTACATGTTAGTACAGATATTGATAATTTTAAAACCTTTATTTAATTTACAATACAAAAATACTGCACTATTTCTGATAAGTCGTTGGTTATATATAAGTTATATATAAGTTCGTTCATTGATGTAGGTATATTTATATTGTTTGGTACTTATTATCTACTGAGTGCAACCATGTGAATATCTACTAACAACCAAAGGTTGTGTTAATGGTGTGTACAAACAAACAAATAGGTATAGGTAATATATATTTCTACCCATCACTGTACATAGAAGGCGTTCTCAAGGCGATAAATATAAGCAGGGAAACTTCGTCCGTCGAAAAGCCTCTGCAAAAGTTTTTGACACGTACATCTATTGTATTAGGAGTTCGTAATTGATATTGAACAGGTCGAAAATAAAGCTCCACGATCAATTCAAACGCATGCTCATTTAAAGTTCCAGTAAATAAGTTGTCATTTATAATGAGTTTTGTTTTGTTACCCTTAAGCAGCTTTAGCGGTTCCCTGCAACCCTTTTTGAGGTCGTTAATCTACACAATGGATCGGGGGGTTCACTAATAAAGCGGTTTTCTAAACAAATCACTACTCAAACACCTTGAGACCTTAAAGTCATCGTTTCTTCATACTGTGAGCGCCGCCTATCGCCGTATCAGTGCGGCAAACTATGCTTAAATAAATTCAATCAAATGTTTATAATAAATCGTCGTACCTAATAATAAAAGCAATGACTTTATATCAATTAAATATTAATCTGACTTGTTTAACATGTCTTTGTTATTGTCATGACTTAGCCAGTCGCTTAGTGTAGTCGCTAATCTATCCGAACCTTTATTATGGTGGTTGCTTCCTCAAAATTAACTCAAATGAGTACAAATGTAGTCGCATGAAATTTGTCACGTAATAAGCGATTAAATGTTTCGTACATAAGATACTCTTGCCAGAAACAATATTTACCAGATATTTAAATACTTATAGAACATTGTAAAAGAAATCGTAGATGTTTTTTAGGGCTGGTCGAAGAAATATATTATAGTAAAATAATCTGCGTGAGTGGTATCGAACGAGCACCCACTCTTTTTATAAGCACCAGATTATGTAGTAGAAATTGCCTTAATTATTGCCAACAATATACTTTTATATTTTAATCTTAAATAACCCAACATACTTAGCCAGATACGCAGTGTTTTTAACTTGCTCCTTATTGGATAAAAGCCAATGTAAAATGTGATGAATTGTCCTCGAATCTCCCTCGATTAGTTGAGATCTGAAGAGTGTTGGTTCCACACCAGGTGGAGGGCGGTATTTCACGTTTCCCAGCATTTCCAGAAGACGTAACGTTACTGTTTCCGAATCATCTTCTCGAATATTTAACTGTTAAAATATAAATCTATAACTATACCTATGAAAAATTAGAAATAATTAAAAATGCAATAATGGAAAATTTTCTTTCTCACATAATTAATACATGAATATATGAACATAGACTTATCACTAGAACTAACATCAATGTTTTTTTAACCCAAGTACAAGTTCTGACGCATTCAGTCAAAAATACCTCTAATAAATTATTTTAATGTAAATTAAAAAGTTTATGTACCGTACTCGTAAATGCTTCACTTTATTTGGCACAAAATTATAATTGAGTCAGTCATCGCATCTAAAACATTTATTCTTAAAAAAAATTCGTCCACAGGGAGGGAAGAAAAAGCACAAGCTTCCGCTAGGTCTTTTGCTAGCAGCATTATGCAAAAAATGAGCAAAAGCCTCTTGTAATGTTGATTGAGGCTCTTCGCATATTATTTACAGAAATTAAAAGCAAGAAAATGAATTACCTTTTCACCAGCGTTGAAACTAAAGAGCAAATCCAAAAGAACCTGTAGAAGTTGCTTTTCATCTAGAGCATCAAATTTTATTAAATCGTAATTTCTAGCTAGGGTTGTATTGAGTTCTTTAACTATAAACTTTATTTGTTCAGACATCTTTATAATTCTTCGGAATTCGGAAAAATTATACTTTGACCTACATAAAAGAAAGTTGATGGTTAAGTTGCTATAGTAACCAATATTTTTTTTGTTTATTAATTTCGTTACAGATTCTCGTAACATTGTTTCTTGTCTGTTTTCCCTTCATCATTTAACTATAGCATAACCAATAAATTACCGTTAAAGGATATCGCCGTTTGCGACATGATAATTAATAGTTGTAATTCTAGTGTACACAAAAAAAAAAACAAAAGTAACAAAAATCGCGGAATTTTGCGTTTTTCAGGTTTCTGATAGGATTTCATGATAGGATTCAGCACTTAAAGTCCCTCATAAGTTAGCAAGTAGATCATGTGGCTGTTATTTTGTTTATCTGCTGGAGAGCAAATACCTATTTCAATATGGCCGTGATTTTTTTTGTATTTTTCACTTTTTAGTCTCTTTTTGGAGACATTTATCTGCTACTTAGCTTATTTGTCGGTTACCTATCCAACACTTTATCAGTAACTTGTGAAGCAGGCCCTAAAACTTGACCTTACAACTGGTTAGATTTCTTGTTCCCAAATTCCTGACTGTTCATAAGTGGTTGTCTTCATAAGCGTGAGCAGATAAGCCAACAGTCTTTTAAGGACCTAAATAAATATTCGTAAACACAAAAGCGACCCGATTTAAGAAATTTTTCTTAACATCTTTATTCCAAATGATCAATTGAGATTTCCCAGAAATAAAAAAACTGTATAAATAGGAAATTTGAAAATTTTTGTCTAACATAATGACTATACGTAAAAACAATTATTCCAAAGTTGTTGTACAATATACTTGCTATAATTGATTTGTATATAGGATTCTTAATGAAATGAAAGAATTCAATAAAAATAAAAAACCACTTAAATCTTGGAATAAATTATATTTCTATTATAATACAATCATTGCTATCAATATTGATGTTATCGTCAAATCTCAACAAGTTACAATTATAATACACAGTTTGTGCCTAATTCACTTTAAGTAAACCCCAGAATTTTAAACGTAATCAACATGTATCGCCTCACAGCCTTCCTGACTACTCCCATAAGAACTCGTTTGATTTATTTTACTACAATTCCTAACTAAAGCATAAACTGAATTCAATCATACCCTATTAACCTACTCCATACTGAAATACTACAAAAAACTTTCGTGCGATTTTCGAATTCACACAAAGTTACCTCACTGGCATTGTTGCACTTAGCACCGATAGGGTTGGAGAAGTTGATAGCACAAATAAGTAATCCAGTCAAATTATTACCAATTTTTTGCATGGGCCTCAATCTCTTCTTTGAACACAAAATCAATAGTACCTATCACAAAATATTGCAATTACATAATGGGTGTGTACATTGCTTGTAAATCTTGAAATGAAGCTTAAAACAAAACTTTTTCGACATTAATCGCAATTTGCTTTGACCTAGTTCAGGCAGTTCACAATAAATGCATACTCAATGGTGTAATCTGATAGAAAACTATTCAAACATCATAAATAGTTTTGCATGTTTACGTAGAAGTTAGGGCTGGATTTATAATAAGGGATAATGTTACTCCCTTATACCTCGTGCCTTAAAGGTGTATTTTTTGAAGTTTTGTCACTTAATGAATGAGCGATAGATTACTTATTTTTGGAAAAAAAGATCTAGTTAGAAAAACACTGGCGACATTTTAAAAGACTGATTCTTCTGAGACAAGCTAGTAATATTACAGGACAATTTTAACGCAGATTATTTTTCATCGAATGGCAACTCAATGTGCTTAATATTGCGATACTATGAGTGAATTAGTTTAGTTATAGAAGAAGAAAAGTCAGAAACAGGCTGACCTTAGACGTGTATATTTTAAGCGCCCCACATGCTTAATCTCAAACTGACAGTAGTTACATAGTAATGAACATGTTCAAAGCAAACAGGAATATTAAGTTATTTACATATTGATAAAATAGACCTTACATATAAAATCAACCGGAACCCACACAAAAATTAACTTAATAACACTTACTTTATTAAGTTTATTTTAACTGGACTAGTATGTGATGTTGATGAAGTAAATTAAGTAAACATGGCGACTTAACAACTAGATAAACTAGTTATATTTATTTAATTAATTAGCAATTAATTTACAAATCGATAAATATAAACTAATGATTGTGATCCTTAAGATAATAACTTCTCCACCCCATTTTAAACTTAGTCATAAATAAATAATAAAGCTATCAAAAGTAAAATTAAAGACTGAACAAAAGTTCTTCGGTAAAATGCCATGCTGATGATTCAAGTGACAATTTCAATTAAACAATTCCACAAACAACCCTTATTACAATGACGTGCACCATTTCACATTTAAACCCTGAATTACAATGACAAAAAGATTGAACAGTATAGAAGTTGAAATTAATTGTTGAAACAAAAACATAAATTTCAATTATAATTTCCAAATCGAACAATCTTGATATTCATTACAATTATTACTAATTTTATATAAACATAAATAATTTGTACTCTTCTAAATTAATGGAAATTCAATTAATATTTACAGTGACATTTTATGATTTCTATTTGTACCTAATTATGAAAATATAAAAAATTGAAGCCAAATTATATTTTAGTAACTATAAATTTTTTATACTAAATTATCATTTTTATCGAAATATGTAAAAATTTATGATTATTAAAGAAATGACAACACAATTGTTATACTTATGAATTAAACAAAAAATGACATTAGATTTCTGTATTGGCGTTAATGCACTAAGTACACTTAAAATCTTACATATTATGCAGGTGATAAATGTATATAAGACTCTGGTATTGCTTACTTAGAGGTTCGTCAGAGAACCATTGCAATATAGATATGTAAAATGGTACATAGATCTACCCCAAATTTATTTACTTTTACTATTGCGATTATATATGCTGAATTTGAATTACTTATAACAATCATTGAACTGCGATATGTTGATTGGCTCAGGTAATATTGTATCAATATGTATAATTCGTGTGTACAATATATAGTAAAGTATAATATTGATTCTTTCCATATTCTGTCTCATGTCAATACGCATTCAATTAATACTAATTGATTTAACAGGAATGTGTTAGATTTGAAAATGCTACAATAGCGATATAACCAAAATTCTACAAAATCAAATTAGATCCATTGTTAAAGTCATCAACGTAAATGCAAACCAATTTTCTAAGTAAAAAAATAAAAACAAATGACTACAAAACAAACAACGTCACAACATTTTAAAACGAAGGAATCACAAATAAAATGTTTCATTAAATAAAATAATACCAAACATGTCGATTATTATTCGCAAAATCGACTAACAAGTCTTTTAACGGTATCTCGCATAAAAAATTCTTAAATAAATTATCTACATCTAAATCACAAGTAAAAATTTAGTAAGCCTATTATGCTCTGTTAAGGCGAATCACAACAGAAACTACTGTCCGAATTTCAATACGTGGTTATGAATTATTGTATCAATAATTGTTACACCATAGATCCGGTAAAATTATAAGGATACTTTTTAAACAAATTTATGTGGTGCAGCCTCTGTAGGGATGCGCCTTAACAATAATCAGTACTATCGCTTCGATATACGCGGCTCGAAACGCGCTCAGCGATTATCATAGTGAGCGGCGTCAGAGCGACTAACGGAAGCACCTCTGTTATTAAAGATTGGGGCACCCTCACAGCAGACCACCCTTCCGGCCGAACAGAAAGGTGCTGAGCGTGCCCAAGGGTGAGGAAGTCGCTGGAGTACTACTCGTTGGTGTTGAGCCCACCGTACCCAGATCGGTACGAGGTCGTGGCGCCCGAACTCTTACTCTTCTACCGCTAACACTTAGACAACCAAGACCAGGAGAGTCCAATGCACCTTCACCGGGATGAGCTGGAACTCCTAAAGGGGCATCTGCCGTGTCGCAACGCTCCGTTGGCGCTGCAGCGGGCGATCGAAGAGTTCGCTTCAAGCAAGTAAGCTGCTCCATAGGGCTACGATGGACTAAGCCCATGTATAAAGATCCTGGAGTTTGCAGCGCCAATGGTGCCGGAGAGCCGTCAGAGGCAGGAGATGTGAGGTAGCGTCGTCGCAGGATTGAGGTACCGCTTGCTATGAGGGCGTGGAGTGATGGAGGTGCATCTCCAGGGCGGGGAGTCGAAGGAGGAGAGGAGTCGGGCGAGCCGAGCAGAGGACTGTTGGCAGGTGTTGCTGTAGGGGTAAAGTGCGGCCGAGATGGGGGCTGGCATAAGGATTCACGGCGTGAATGTACCGGAGAAACAGCGGCCGATGACCTCCGGGACGTGAGACGTGAACTCCAAGCGCTTCCAAGTACTGAACTCGATAGGCTGCTCATCCCACTGCTGCAGACACTGCTCACGCTGCTACCTACGAGGCTGCCATCGTTTGGATGTAAAACGGTGCTGTCGCGAAAGGAAATAAAATTGAAGCTTCAGCAATATTTCAAACTGTAGTCATAGGTTCTACGCAAAATATGGTCAAATTTAAAATTTAAAATTATATGAAATCTCTAAGCATGAATTTTCAAATTTACTTATTGGTTAACTAAAGACACAAATAAGATGGTTTTAGCAGGAAATCATGATATAATATAGGAAAGGAATTTTTAACTTTACTAACCAATAAAATTACAATTTATTATACAAAGCTTACTAATTCGCTAGTATCAAAGCATGCAAGATAAAGAATAATATTAGAGCTGATTAATATATACCTGTTTGTGAAGGTATAGATATGACTTGAGTGTGGTAACCGCGGCATGTCGTCGTCTTCCTCGACGTCGGATAGTCGGTAAATTCGCATGCCTAACGCTTGGGCTGACCTGGAACCTCGCACACCCACGCCCTCTTGATCCTCGAGTAAACCTGCAAAAAGTAAGTACGTAATATAAATCCCTTTTCTTAACAGAAACAAACAATCTCCAATCTCAATTGTCCGTGAACTAATGCTGAACTACCCGATAGTTAACGATTCACCGTAATACTCAAACTAAATAGCATTTTGAGATAATGATACCTACTGAATAAAAATAAATTACCTAAAATTATTCTCCGTTTCTTTATTAATTATTTCCGTAAATAATAATGCCGCCTTTCTTTTTTGAGGCAATGAATTTATTGTACTACTAGCTTTTACCTGCGACTTCGTTCACGTGGACTGTTGTCACGTGATAATAGATGGCGCTTTTTAGTGTCATCCTATTTCTGTACAATTAACAGGATTTCTATAGCCTATATGTTATTCCGGTTTATAAGGAAT
This sequence comes from Morpho achilles, assembly GCA_947086495.1. Taxonomy (NCBI): domain Eukaryota; kingdom Metazoa; phylum Arthropoda; class Insecta; order Lepidoptera; family Nymphalidae; genus Morpho; species Morpho achilles. Next base: position 11,380,710 of record CAMTZB010000019.1, read on the forward strand.
AATAGTGCCAAATTTCATCGATATTGGTTCAGCTAATTGGCCGTGAAAAACTAACAAACATACATCCCTACTCACAAATTTCCGCATTTATAATATTAGTAGGATAATCTTTCGTTGTCTCAACAAATAATCAGAAACCTGCATAATCAGACTAGATGTCTTTACGCCTTGCAAAAATACGTAAGTTGTTTGGGTATAAGATTCTATAATAAAATTCCGCAATCAATTTCAACTTTGCCATTACAGCAGTTTAAAAACACAGTTAAAAAGAAGCTGATACAGAAAGCCTACTATACTCTTGAAGATTACATAGAAATTAAGAATGTGTGGATATAGCTCTCTTTGAACCTGTACAAGACAGTAGCGACTAAATGTAAATAGTATTAATAATTATATTTTTAAAGAGCAACCGCCGAGTTTCTTGCTGGCTCTTCTCGGTAGGAACAGCTTTCCGAACCAGCAGAGTTGACGATTCAAAGGCACTTGTTTAAAGTTTATTCTAATAAAGAATATTTCGAATTTGAATTTGCAGGAGTTAGTTAATTTACTTCTGAAAAAATGGATGTTATCCTTCAAAATGAATGCAAAAACTAACCCGACATGGTTGGTTTAGCGAGCTGTGCCCACGTGTGCAGTGTGAGAGAGCCCTCCATTGGTTTGACAATCTGCAACTTGTGCGGGGGCCGGAACCTCGCCAATCCACCCGCTGCTCCCGCACCCCATACCGCACTCTCTTCGCTTAGATCACGCTCTGTAAATATTAAGAAATAAATTACGTATACATAAACGCCGTGTGGTATCCGGCTGAATAGAATAGTACCACCCTCATTTCTTACCGAGGTGTCGTAAAAGGCGACTAAGGTAAGCCGACCCGCCGTGCGGTATCCGGCAGAGTAGAATAGGCCACCCTCATTTCTTACCGAGGTTTCGTAAAAGGCGACTAAGGTAAGTTGACGACAGGCATGCGGCGGTCGTAAAATACCTAGCCAAATCATATGACAACATGTTTGTAACATGTTGTGCCGAACCCACTTAGAGTGGAAATGAAAATCGGAGCCATTTCCGAGACTCCGAAAATATACATATACATATATACATAAAAGATGAACTCATTTAAATATTACAGATTTTGCGATTTTGGTTTCGATAGGTTTGGGTATAAAAATTCCCATTTTCCATCGGGAACATGTAAAAACAGCATAGGTACACAATTGTGGTTATTTCAAGACTAAATTAAACGCGAAAAAAAAGTTGCGGGTAACACTACTAAAATACTGATACATACAAAAGTAAAAATTCCAAATCAGACGAGACGTATATTATCGCAGAAATATAATTCCAAGTGAGTTCCTTCTCAGACGTAAAGTTATAGAAGTATAAAGTTACCTGTGCGTCTACGATGCCTGAGCACGTGCGATGCTGTAAGCGAAGCCCGTCTCGAGTTAATCTCCTGCGGGGTGAGCCTTCGCAGCGCCGCCGCTAACTCTGCAGCCCCGGGAGCACCCGGCACGCCGACCGCTGCGTTTCCACTACAAATAAACGTATATAAAAACTCGTTCCACAAATCATCATCATCATCTTACTGCCCTTATCCCACTCTAAGTGGGGTCGGCACAACATGTTATAAACATGTGGTCACATGATTTGGCTAGGTATTTTACGACCGGCCGCCTGCCTGACATCAACTTACCTTAGTCGTATTTTGCGACATCTCGGTAAGAAATGAGGGTGGTCTATTCTACTCAGCCAGATACCACACGGCTATAACCACTTATACGATATTAATTTTAATTCAAGGTATAGCATACAACAATTTCCCAACATGTGGCCCAAGCTCCAAAAGGGGGCATTTTGTTGTTATTTGGGGGGAAGAATTCGAAAATTGAGTCAACACAAGTCTAACCCTTTGTCTCCAGGCCATTTAAATGCAATGCTTAGATTTAGAAGTCAAAATTAATTCTAAAAAAAGCAAGTTCTTGTTACATAGGTTTTAAGTTATAAGTTTCTTCTACGAAATCCAATCTTCAGATAATATTTTAATTTATTTATTTATTTAATACGCAAAAAAAGAAACCTCATCTGCTTTCTCTTTTATTTCGATAGACACATTTCAGACTACCCCTTCTACTCCAGTATAATAATGACTCTATGAGCTACAACCTTTACAAAAAAAAACATGTAATTGGATGAAGTAAATTTGTTCAAATTAATTTTAATTGTAATGATGATACTTACGGATACAAATCCTCCGATTCAGTGTCGGACGTGTCTTCAAAGAAGGAGTCTGATAATGTCGGTTTAACAGGTGGCTTGTACGCAGGCGCTGCGTCGGGATCCGAGCCCGTAAGTGACGCGCCCGACCAACGTGACGCACATTGCACCGTCTCGAATACCTTCTGCATACTTGAACTGTTAAAAATAACATTCAGAATTGTATACCCAATAAGATAAACTGCGATTATTTCGTTCTCTCTGCCTATTTTTCACAGCTATTTTTAGTTATATTATATATAGATTGCGGAAACTATATATATAAAATCTAAAAGGTACTTTTGTGGGCCCGTACACAATTACGTAGCAAGTTAAAAAAAATCAAGATTACAAACAGGAGTTATAAAATATTATAAAACACTTTTCGCCTGTCGATAGTCATCATTAAATCTAAATGCAATGGATTTATATCAGTTTTCCGAAGAAGGTTCCGAAGAATTGGGGGATTCCTACTTCCTGCTATAACTGTTAATCAATAAACTTTTCAAAAAATATTCATGTCGCTATGGTTTTCTGTAATACGTTTTAATTATTGCCGATATTTAATATGCAAAATATAATAATTACTTGACATATAACATACTAGCTTTTACCTAATAATAGAGATTGCATTTCATTGCATCATTACTAAGGTTTTATATACTTTAGATCTTTAGCCTTGTAAGGTGATGTATTTGGCAACTATCCCTGAGTCATGATAGCAACAAAAACTCAAAAAAAAAATAATAACCAATTTTATATAATTACTTAAGAACTTCAGCAAATGTAACATGAGATATTGGTGAAAGATCCATGCGTCATTTTCAGCAACTAAAGTAAGTAACGGCCTGTTTCTATCCCACTGCTGGTCATAGGCCTCTTCTCTCCGTTTTTTTTTTGAGAGAAGGATTGGAGCTAAGACCTACCACGCTGCTCCAATGCGGATTGGTAGGTTACACATATCCCCAAGATTCTCTAGAGATATGCAGGTTTCCTCACGATGTTTTCCTTCACCGAAAAGCGTGTGATAAATTGCAATTATCAATCAGACACATAAGTTTTAGTAGAAAACTCATTGGTGCCTGCCCGGGTTTGAACCCTAGACCTCCTCAAAAGAGGCGCACGGTGTTACCGCTGGGCTACCACAGCTTCTAAAATTTCAGCAACTAAAATTTCATAAATCTTACTGTGCAAGTGGATCTCCGATCCCAGAGTCCAGGCTGAACTCTGAGTAGACGGATGAGTGCATCTCGCGATGCAGGCTGGCTGGCAAGAGGCCCGCCGCGGCCGCCACTGAGGGCATGAGGCCGCGGGTGACCTCACCACGTTTTCGGACCGAACGCAACTGTTCCTGCGCTTCAGCCAATAGTGCTGCCACTTCTGCGTACCGCTCCTGTGAAATTTATTTGTGTTTTAATAAATGGGTATGGAGTATGACGCCGTGTGGTAACCGGCTGAAAAGAATAGTACCACCCTCATTTCTTACCGAGGTGTCGTAAAAGGCGACTAAGGTAAGTTGACCCACCGTGTGGTATCCGATTGAGTAAAATAGACCACCTTCTTTCTTACCGAGGAGTCGTAAAATACGACTAAGGTAAGTTGACGTCAGGCAGGCGGCCGGTCGTAAAATACGTAGCCAAATCATATGACAACATGTTTGTAACATGTTGTGCCGACCCCACTTAGAGTGGGATAAGGACAGGAGGATGATGAAATGGGTATGGATGGAGTATGTGAATTACACAAGCAAAGATTTTTTTTCCTATTTTAAGTGGATCTCTGTAGTAATCTTTTGCTCCCCGTGATACGGTATACGCCCCGCCTGTACATTGGGAATGGGAAGACCATTTATCACTGCCGGGGGGAATTTGGGGTAAAGGGGAAGGCAATTTCTAAGCCATTACATTACATCTTACACGCCCGGAATGGAACCCGCACCCGCGGTGCTGAAAGCAGAATCACGGCCACCTGGGCTAGTAAATTCAATTGAAAAATTATAGGTTAAAAAAAATTATATCTTTTTAGGACAACTTACTATAGGCATTCATTCTATTTTTTGTATTTGCTTACAATGCGGTATTTAGAGATATCTAAACGAATACAGAATAAATTCTAATCAACTTAACCATACTAATTAAGATTCGCACCAAAATTAGCCAGATATAATAATAAAACGCATCTTTCATATTATTTTGAGAACGAATGTATCTAGAAACGTAAAAAACATATTAGAACGATTCTAATACAAAAACGAACGTAATTCTTTAAATATAATTCTCTTTTAAAGACAATAAAACATCATAATAATATCAGAATAATATGATATTAAATATTTTATTATCAAAGTACAATAAGCACTTAAAACTTCACGAGGACGAACAATAAGATATTGATAACGATTCCTACTGAGTATAAAAATATACTCTATAGGAATCATCATACAGCTTGTTTTTATATAATTCTTTAATCATTAGTTATAGCGATAAATTTCTTTTCTTAAACTACCCTCGACTATGTGCTATTTCTTTTCCTATTACTGAAGGCAAAAAGAGATTTTTATATCCTATATGTGGACCTGATACAAAGGGCAGAATAAAATAAAATAAAAATTTAATAGTACCAAATTCCATAAATTTTGCTCTATATTAGCCGTATCAGTCGGCCATAATAGACAGACTGACAGACTTTTGCGTACATAAATACGTACAAGAATGAATCTTCCTTTGTCTCCTGATTACCTTATTTTTTACTAAATTTCTTAAACCGACGCACACTAGTACACAAGTTTCGTATAAAAATATTGAAATATTATGGACACTAAATGCCTTAATTACAGAGATAATAAATTCCGGTTGCTGATATTATATATTAGTGATTGCACATTCACGATAAGAATCAGTAGCGCAAATCGTTATTATATACATATATAAATCCAGCTTTTGTATACATATGTCCATAGGTGTATGTCCTAAAGTTTAGGAGCCATAGATAGGCCAGTGTGTGAATGTTCCAAAATAAGAAGAGAGGAGTGATGAGAAACCCATACTTATCTCTGTCTAATCACACATAAAAGAGAGACAAATTCATTTGCTCTCTCTTTTCTTTCGATGGACACATTTTAAGCTGGCTTCCGTACTCAAAAATCTTAACGCTCGGATCTTATGGGTTAAAAAAAAACCCATAAAATATGACTATCAAAAGCTCATTCCATAATAATTTAATTTAAATTGAATACTTTAATCATGCATACCTTAGCGTCTGCCAACTCCGCGGCAAGTGCATTTTGATTATCTTTTGTTATCTCTAAAATTCGAACCGTGTGTTCATGTTCGGCTGTTAACTGCAACAAAAAAATTATACCCATTCTTAATTTTATAGTAATGATCACAATATTGTTATCGAATAGCTATGTAGACGGATACAGGATTAGTTAGGATTAGGCGTTAAGATGTATAATACAAAAGAAATGATAATATTAATTTGCCATAATCTGCGATAAAAGAAACCATTTTCAATACTAAATGTAAGTATATAAAACTTTTGACGTCAGACCATTTAGTGAATACGGCGCAAAGTTTATCTAAAATGATTTTCCAAAGAAACGTGTATTCGATTTACATAATTTTCTTTCAGTACCGTTAAGTGTATTATATAATTGTAAAACATTTATAATAACAGTTAACTATTTATGACATCAGAAGTAACATAGAACGTGAGTTCAAAGGAAACTGTAAAACAACAAAATCACAGCGAACCGTGCTGTCATCAAAATAGAGTGACAGCCGCCATGTTTTTTAGGTCATTTGACTGACGACACGCATAATTTTTATTCTTTTATCCGGTATCTACTTATGACTTTAAGAAGGCTTAGTATAACATAACAAAACAACATTTGTTAACACGATCTAGACATATTAAACCCTCCGTGACTGGCATATCCTAAACGAGTCATGACACTAGAGCAGAAACGAAAGTTGCTTCCTAACCCTGAATTAAATATAATCCAGTTTATTATTGCATTTTAATGTTTATACTAAGTGCATACATTTCATTATTATGGAACCGTTACAGTTAAACATTCTGAAAATGTATCAACAGCATTGCAATGTTTCTTCAACCTATTCTTGGTATTTAATCGTCTCGTTATTCTCGTACGTATATAGCACGTGACTAGTTTTTAAATGGTAAGACTGCCGTCCCCGTTAGCAATGAACGGTAAGGACAGGAATAAATATAGTAAGGACTAAAATCTTACGATATTTATGAGATGGTTTTAATATAATCAGGCTAGGGAGCTTAACTTGGGCATATTGGGAAATAGTTCAAATGATCATCAAATTTCGGACAGCCAATTCAAAAAAATAATCTACTTATATTGAAGTTGCATAAAAAAGCCGTGTGGTATCCGGCTGGACAGAATAGTACCACCCTCATTTCTTACCGAGGTGTCGTAAAAGGCGACTAAGGTAAGTCGACCCGCCGTGTGGTGTCCGGCTGAGTAGAATAGACCAACCTCATTTCTTACCGAGGTGTCGTAAAAGGCGACTAAGGTAAGTTGACCCACCGTGTGGTATCCGGTTTAGTAGAATAGACCACCCTCTATCTTACCGAGGTGTCGTAAAATACGACAGAGGTAAGTTGACGTCAGGCAGGCGGCCGGTCGTAAAAACGCAGCCAAATCATGTGACAGCATGTTTATAACATGTTGTGCCGACCCCACTTGGAGTGGGATAAGGGCAGGAAGATGATGATGAAGATGATGATTGAAAGTTAATGTATAGAACCGGCTATACTCATGCTCGGCTATATTTATTCATGAATAAGAGCCCCGGTTGGGTTCGAAACTAGTCGGGCTAACCCGATAGAATAAGACGTGAGTGTAGCCGGTTCTATACATTAACTATGAATACTACTCACGATAGTTTAAATTCAAAAAAAAAAAAAATGATGATTGAAGTTGCATAAAAAACACAAAATAGCCAATAGGCTATTTTATATCAATAAGACGGACCCAAAAAACAAAATTTTTAAAAGAGCGACCGTCGAGCTTCTTGCTGGTTTTTCTAAGTAGGAGCACCTTTCAGAACCAATCGTAGCTTCATTGTAATTTGACAATTCAAAATTGCTTGTAAGCGTAATATAAACGATCTATGTACTGATGGTAACTTTGTTCTATTTCAGAATAGATAGGTCGGCCTGAAATCAGTTCACAACAATTTAACGTAGGTGGATTTAGTAGGTCAGCCAGACATTCAATTTCAAATACGAATCGTTAGTATTTGCAAGAAGGAAGCAAAAAAGTACTTTTTAATTATATTATATTGTATACTAACGAAGTATACCTAAATTTAAAACATATACAAATATAAGAAGAAAATAGATGGGAATGCAAAATGTATATCAAAATTGTTAGGTCCATAAATTGACAGTGTCGTAGAGAGATTTAAATTTAGAAGTGACAAGCAATGATTCATTTAATGAAAAAAAATTCTTGGTTCACATTTATGACACTAATTAAATATTTAAATCGCTGACTCAATAAACAATTATACTAAGACAACATGACTAAATCATTATATAGAATCGTAAATAGAAAAAAAAGGTTGCATGAGAGATGTTTGTGATGTTATCTTATCTTAACCCACAAAAATATAATTGCAAGCTATAAATTAATTAATTATAATTATATTATGTAGATAATAAATTTTGCCCTAAATACATACATCAAAAATGTGTGTCAGAAACAACGTTAGGTACATTAGTAAAGCATAAAATTATGTGAGTTAAACTAAACTGTAATGATGACTTGTCCTGTTATTAACTTGAATAAGGTCCCTATTTTGACAGCGATGTGGTGATCATCTCCCGTGGAATGGACTGAAAAATATCAGTGTGTACTTACATTTTGTAAATTACGCTCGGTGGCCGCAAGTCTTGTATTGGTTGAGTCTAGTTGGTGCTGCAAGTCAACTGAACGTTGCCTCTCCTCTGCAAGCTCGGAACTCAGCACGCTTGCTTCTGAGTTTGCGCTCGCTAATATGCAAAAAGAAACATTGATTAGAGTTATGATCATACACAGCATATACCCAATATCACCCGATGCCTGATGAATAGCATATTCGTAAAAAATCGAAACTATATATAATGTGGTTGTAAAATTTTTGGCTTGGAATAGAGATAATAAAAGAGAATAGATAATGTTTCTGAAAAGCACATCTGATGACAATATTACAGTAGATGCATATTTTTCATATTACATATTTATCAATAACATCTGTAGTTGGCACATAGTTTGTTTTCCCATTAACTATCCCAAAACATTGGTGATTTTTTATTAGCACATATTTCTTTGAATTAAAAGATGACTGGTACTTAAATTCTGCTTAATATTATTATATTTTTTGACACAATTTTAACATACAACCCTTGAAAAGAAGTACCATAACCAAATAACGATTATTATAACCGGATCAAAGGAAAACGTGTATTTTATAAGAGAGAGTAAAAGGAAACGGTAAAGTCAGCTATAAATATAACTTCGAACTTTTAGTTATCGATTTAGGTAACCTAACAACATCTAGGACTAATCTTAAGTTATAAAACCAATGGCGAATGGCGAGACCATAACCTATGACAACCTTTGAAATATCAATCATTTAGCATTGTTTTCAGGACCTATAGCATGCCCATAGGCAAGTATGTACTATTCCTTCGATTCGTTGTACTCTTTAATGTTTCAAATATCTAAAGTAAATATCTCATTCAAAACACCTAATATTAAAGTTCTCTAATTATTTAGCTCTCTACATTTCTTAAGAATATTTCTAGAAATGTGCAAATTTTTAGATGTCCCTTGAGCAGCATTCACCATTAAATTTAAAATTGCGAATGGTTTATATCTTACTAATTTTAGTTTTGATGATAACTATTCACTATTGTCAGAATCCTGACACATGTTATAAAAACATGCGAAATATAAAGTGTTTAATTACCAGGTCAAGGTACTGGAATTATTTTATCTATGTCAATGTACCAAATTATATCAAAACGCTAGCAAACGAGGGTACGGGTACTGAAAGATAATTATATTAATTAATCTAGTTACATAAGTGTATATTAACACTTTGAGAATTATACTAAAACCTTTCTTTCTCTTTGGTCTTTTTATTTGCTAAATAAAAGTAATTTTTATTCATTTAATCGCAAGACTGACCTACATTTATTTTAATTGCAATCATTTCACACGTTTACCCATCCATTATCCTAATAATAATCTTTTTGAATCAATTGACCTAATAAGATCAAACACCTATACATATATTAAAAACTACACAAGCCGAAGTTATTACAGTTACTATTTATAAAATAAATAAAAACTCTATGAACATGTCGCACGCTTAGTATTAAAGTAACCTAATTCAAAACTAAGTTTAATTGAGTTAGATACATAAAAATCCTTATTTCAATGCCATCTGTGACATCATGCTACGAACTATCAAAAAACTAGTGTTTCTTGCTCATGCAAGTCAAGGGATAACACTAACGATATTTGTAGGCGCTACATTACGCTTTATTGCAATTTGCCACAAAACAACTTTTTTTGAATTAGGTCACTTTAATACTAAGAATGCAATATGCAGCTATATACAATTTATTTTTTATTACTGGTACTGACTGACAATATATTCACAGCTTAAAAATTATCGTCGATAGCGTAACAGAAGTGTTTATTTTTGTGTTTGTGTATTTTTTGCAAGCATTTGTTTTTCCTTGACGGTTTCTGTCCTGAATTTTTTTCGCATGGTTTATTTCTTTGAGTAGTTGTATGTTCATATAGTTCATATGTTTCTTTAGTTGGTAAAGAAATATATGAACTATACGAACGAAGAATGCAAGAACACTAGATATTTAGTTATTCTTTGCCATGGCAATATATTTCTATTGCCATTTATCAATTGTTATTGGTCCAACTTTTGCTATTATGATATAATGTATATATATATACTTAAATCTATGTTGCTCGTCCATTAGCACGCGCGTGAAATCCTTATAATCCCGTTTGATTTGCAAGAATCACGTCCGAAGTTGATCGAACTTAGTATATTAGAAATTATAATTGAATAATTATAATGAAAGTAAATAATAATAAAAGTGGAACACGTTTATTTTACAATAAAACATTTCTTATACAAAAATAGCTCACAACATCGAGAGGTAAAATATAATGAACTAAAAGATATACAATATACTAAAAATTATCATCGTCCAACAATTCTTGTTTATCTTCCGTTCGTTTCTTCCGTGATGATAACAGGCAAGTTGGAACAAGTATGGTCTGACAGGGTGCAAACCTTAGAGAAAACACGCTGCTAGGCCACCTTGTGCCACCAAACCCAGTCTTTATTCCTGTTCTTATTTGTTCTTTGACACCAACTCCGTACATTTACATCAATCAGTGTATTATAGTAGTACGCTTACATAGACCGAATATAATCTGACCTCGACTACTCCTTAGGGTTTAAAATGGTCCACTCTGATACATGATTATTAATAGAAATTATACAAGATCAACAAAGAAAGCCTATGATAGTCTTTCTGTTACACATATTATACAAATACAAAACTGCAAAAAATACCTGATACGAAATATACTGTTGTTATATCAGGAAATATATAGAAGAAGAAGGGAATAATAAATTGTAAATGTACTTTGTTTTTCGCACGCACAAATAATTCAAGTTACACAAAAGTGTTTAATAAATAAAAAAATATATTTCTTTAATAATTAAAGGTTAGAGCAAGAAATATTTAGAGCAGATTGACTTTCCACTTCAAATGCTATAATATATTTGATTAGCGTAATTACTACCGATCATGAACAGTATAAACTGAAATGTATGTTACTATGTACTAGTATCAGTCAATTAAACATAATATAAGGAAACTGCCTTTCACTATCATGACCCTAATTTATTGATAAGTAATTAAAACATCGGAAACTTCTAGTAAAGAATATTACAATGATATATTAATTATCACATATTGTTCTGTATCGATTAAAACATATATAATATACATAGATAAAATACCTCAGACAATGCGTATATACTTTACGCATGTAAATATGTAATGGCTTATCGTTTCTTGTTGTTGTTATTTTAAAATGCCGATGAAGATAAAACTATTTTTATGTTATTATTTCTTTTTAGCTATTACTTAACTGACATTTTGCCATTGCTAGCTTGCAGGTACCACATATTTTATCAAGTATATAGTTTTCATCACAATGTTTACCTTCTTTTTGAGACAAATTATGTAAATATCACTTATGTGCCGTACATAAGTTTTAAATGTCTTAATTATAACTCTTTTCAGATCGCCGTTGTTTAACCAACCCAACTATGGTATTCGTTATTCCGTTTAGGACACGTAAACCTCCAGGAAACATTTCTTTATTCTTTGATTAAGCCTTTTTTTTCAAATATCCTATTCCATCGTCCCAATGAAAAAATGTAAGTCAATGTTTTCTTAAAAGGCCTTTCTGAAAATCGAATACAGCAGCTACATAAACATTTTTTAAGTCGTCGTTCACCTAGCGGTATAAAGCGAATTGATATAATATTAAAATAAAAAAAGCTTACAAAGTTGAGCTGCGATATCTCTTAATAGCTGCCTTTCAGCTAGCTCGGCCGAGTCTGCGCCAGCCGCGAGGCGCGCGGCCTCTTCCCTTAACGACCGATTTTCCCGCTCCAGGGCGCCCGTTCGTCGCTTCAACGCAAGCGCCGTCGCCGCTTCTTGCTCCTCTGGTGGTGTGCCCTCTTCTGTGTCATCAGTTAAAACCTGCAAATTGGTTCTTGTATAACTAAACAGGAATTAGTACCAGTAGCCGTGTGTTATCCAGCTGAGTAGAATAGAAATGAGGGTAGTCCTCATTTCTTACCCAGGTGTCGTAAAAGGCGTACTAAGGTAAGTCGACCCGGTGTGTGGTATCCGTCTGAACAGAAAAGTACTTCCCCTTATTTCTTACCGAGGTGTCGTAAAAGGCGTACTAAGATAAGTCGACCCGGTGTGTGGTATCCGTCTGAACAGAAAAGTACTTCCCCTTATTTCTTACCGAGGTGTCGTAAAAGGCGACTAAGGTAAGTTGACGTCAGCAGGCGGCCGGTGTAAAATACGAAGCCAAATCATGTGCCAACATGTTGTGCCGACCCCACTTAGTGTGCGTTAAGGGCAGGAAGATGATGATGAAAAATTAGAACCATATACTAAACAATTAACACCAACAACATTACGAGTGTAACAGAGAACCATTACTCAAGCCAACTTTTAAAATTCACAATTTATACCTTGTGATATAAAATTACAATAAAACGTAATACTGGAGGTTAATACTGTTAACCGATGATACCATAGAAATCGTATGATGCATTGCATTGTTAAGGCAATGTTAAACAACATTATAAGCAATAAAAATGAACGTCATTAAACATGTGAGAGAATACAAGGTTTTAAGATATTTATGTGTCATTCAAAGATCTGCAAGGCCGGTTAACTCATACAAACTATACGGCGACCTTTTCAAGAGGACCGCCACTTAATTTGAATAGCATGCCTCTTGGGCACGTTTACTTGACCAGTTGACGTAATTCTGCAGTAATTTAGTCCACATAATATTTTCGAGAACATTTTCAGTAACATCTCATGATGATAACTATTAATAGGGATAGCTCGGTAAGATAGCCGTTTGGTGTGTGTGGCTGATTAGAATAGTACCACCCTCATTTCTTACCGAGGTGTCCTAAAATGCAACTAGGGTAAGACGACCCGCCGTGTGGTATCCGGCGGGTCGGATATGGTATTAAGTAGAATAAACCAACCTCATTTCTTACCGAGGTATCGTAAAATACGACTAAGGTAAGTAAAATCCCAGCCAAATCATGTAACAACATGTTTATAGCATGTTGGGCCTACCCCACTTAGACTGGGATAAGGGCAGGAGGATGATGAGGGATAGCCCGGTAAGATAGTAATTTGAAGCCAGAAAAATATCAAAGTTGAAAAAACAATAATAGCGAGAAGTTATTACATTTTCGAGATTATGACTGCATCGCTGTATGTGTCAGGTATGAGAACGAATAGTACACTCTACATTAAGCATTATATATATTTTCTTCTATCGCGGATTATAGCAAAACAATATTCTTATTACTTTTGTATAATGGACCTCCGCAAAGTAACGCCTAATTCTATAAATTATTAAGACATCTTTTTGAAATCGTTTTGCCATGAATGTATTAAAATTTAAGAACACCTATTTGAACTGAAAACTTAGATTTACCATAATGAACCATTTGCCATCTCTGATTGTATAAATTTAAGAAATACCTCACCTGCAGCAGATCACTCTTAGTAGAGAGCTCGTGCCGTAACTGGGTCACAAGATCGCGGGCACCACGTAGCTCACCCTCGAGTGCGGTCACACGAGCTTCAAGCCTGCCGTTTGCAGTCAGGAGTTCCTTGCCGATGCGCGCTGTCAGCTCCAAATCTTTTTCTTTCTACCAACAATATTATCCACTTAAGGAAGAACGGTCACGTCTTATTACAATATAATATTCAGGAGTGTGTAAAGTGGCTTGCTACCCAAAACTATATCCAGTTATTCTTTGTTTATGAGGGTGGTACTATTCTATTCATATCACACCGCCGGATATCACACGGCGTTCCTGGGATATGTGTCACCTACTAATTTGCATTGATGTAGTGTCAAGTGTAATGGGTCCAACTTCAACAAAACTCCAGCCTCTTACTGTCTAAAGGAAGCGAGGGGCCTCTATGCCTACAGATAATAGTAGGCGATAACTTAATATTAATAATATTCGACTTTAAAATAATAAAAATGTTATAAAATATTAATGTCAATATTATAAAATATAAAAAACTAGCGGCCTGCCCTTGCTTCGCACGGGTATAAAATATATATCCCATGTCAGTCAGTGTAAAAAAATGATTAAAATCGAGCCAGTAGTTTGGATTTATTCATTACTGCCCGTGGCCCGCAAGCGTTAAATTTGGAGAAAAACAATTTCCTCTCCCTATACCAAGACGATTTCCTGCTATCTTTGGAATATCTAAATTCATATAGTACATTTTTACTTATTTACTTTTACTTTTTACCTATGTATTTTATTTTTACAATTAATTACAGAATGTCTTTAAACAAACTCTAAAAGATTCGAAGTGCTATAGGGCGAAGCGCGGCGTCCTCACGGCATTTTAAATCTGTAATATCTCCGAAAATGTTCACTTAAATTGCATGCTTTAAACGGCCATATTGATCTATATTAAATCACCAATTTATTTAAGGTACTCAATTGGATAAGGATTAATGCTGTATTGTATAAAAATTGCTTTGAACATAAGGCATCATTTTTCGTAAAAAGTAAATGAAAAAAACTGCTATTGTGGGTTATCCTTAAGAGATAGATATATACCATCGCGGACTTTTCTGTTGACCTTTTTAAGGTGTACAAATACTTAGTACATCATTTTGATAAATCTCGTAGGGTTAAGCCTGCGTTTGCAATGTAAGCGGAAAAAAATGTAAGTATTTACAGAAACCTCAAAAATTACATTATTTCTCTACTTTGTATTGAATGTTATTATACGTACAAACCTTCCTCTGGAATCACTCTATCTATTAAAAAAAACCGCATCAAAATCGGTTGCGTAGTTTTAAAGTTTTATGCGTACATACGGAAATATGGACTTTGTTTTATAATATGTAGTGATATCAATATTATATAAATAAATAAATAAGAAATATATGGGACATTTACACACGGTCGTCCATCCCCAAATTAAGTAACTAAATACTTGTGTTATGGTAGACAGACAACTGGTGAATATATACTTATATAATTTTTAAATACATACTTAAATACAAATATACACCTAGCTTAAAGATCACCAAATTCATTAATAGAAAATGTTGGCCCTCGGCGGGAATCGAACCATCGACCGCGGAGCAGAAGGCAGGGTCACTACCCACTGTGCCAACGGGCCAGTCAAATAAAATATTACAATATTATTAACAATACAAAATTACTTACTTCTTCTAAAAGCCGTGTTACCGCTTCGATGTCATTGTAGGTTTTTGTCATTTGGCTCACCCTGTTGCTGCATAGAACTGCAACAGAATACCTTACATACACTCACACATATCTAAAACAATTTATTGACTACAAGCATTATATTAAAACAAAAGGTCCGATAAGATAAAATGTTGTAAATAGTACACAGCTTATAATGATGTCAATTTCTTAAGTATTTACAAATACAAAATCATTATTTATCATTCAAAACCTAGTGATCGTTTGCAGTTTCAAAACAAACCTAACAATTGACAATATAAATAAAATAAATGGTGTTAGCTTTGAACTATGCATTTCAATTGTCTATTACTATTGCAAATACCTTATGTTTATTTTGCTCATTATCGGTAAGAGTCAATATTAATAATTTCTATGGAAACTTGAAAAACACAAAGTATTGTTAAAAATCGATACAATTTTCCTTATTATTGAGCTCAAATCCTTTCTTTCTAGAAGTAAAAGGAGCCTGCTGCTTTACTTATTATAATTTGAACGTTATAACTGAAAATATATTCCCAAGATTTACATTTTGAATAGTTAAAAATATTTATTTGTAAACATTTATTTTTACTTAGGTCATAAATTGGTTAGATACACTGATCTAATAAATCTATTTCCTACAAACTATAATATAATTAAGATCAGAAATAATTTATAAATACCGCATATTTCGAAATTTCTCAATAAACAATGAAGCCGTTCGACGCAAGACATGTCGAGCGGACAGCTTCGTCGGTACTCAAGAAAATAGATTATTTATATCAAAAACAATGCAGTATAGTCGATTGCCCGATTCTAACATCGATAAGATAACGTAAATTTATACAAATATAGGACAAAATATCAATTACCAGCGACATATCGATTAATTCAATACTGACCGGCAACGATGTCATCAATGTTTATGGTGTTTTCGTTCATGGAATACGCAGATCCGATTCGACTTTAATGAGTTGGTTACCGTATAGGTGAAGTCGACGAATTGAACAATGCAGTGTGGGATAAATAAACAGAAAACAAAATGCGTGCCTCCCAACACTTGTGTGTGCGGCTCGTCCAACTTGGTGACTGGGTACGCAACGACAGAGCGTGAGTATCAGGGGACAGGTAAAACATATTCTATTGTGTAACTTGGGAAAACTGTAGTACACCATATGTAAGTTTCATGTACTGGTAAATGCTAGGGTTCTTGTTAGCAGATTAACAAATCGATAGGCTTTCGTTTGCGCGCTACCTAGATTTTTTCTTAGTACGTTAATTTCTTTACGCAAATATCAAGTGCAACTGATATTTTCATGTGAACAATGTCATTAGTGTAATATGTACACTACATTCAATAATTACACATACAGAATTGCAGTTTAAAAACCATTTGAAGTTCTTACTCATTTATTGGGTTTGGTAATTAAGATCGGAGCAGATGTTATTTACACACATGTTTTTAATGAGTCACAAAGCGAAGTTTGAAGTTTGGTAGATCGTACGTAGATAAATATACGTTACTATGTAGACATAATGTGTTGTGTTATTATTACGGCACATAATGAGAATCCGCTGGATCTAAAGACGCTTTCCATTGTAGTAAAAACTTATCAGTGGGAACAGACGTCAATAACAATCACATTCAATGCATATGTTGTTTTTGTTAAGTCTTACCTAACTGCGATGCGATTATAAGTTACAGAGGATATCGATTGTCTAGTCTGTTGCAACAATCTCAAAGCTAAAAACTTTTCTTTTTTTTACTGAATAAGTTTCCGCACAAAACGTTCGTTTTACACTCACTTTTAGTATTTATCTGATCACAATATTTATCAAGAGTTAATCAAAGCCCGACTCATTGTCGCAGTATAACAAGTTGCTCATTTAGACTTGCTTGAGTGAAAAGTGAACGACCCTGCAACATTGAATTGTAAGTATTAATTAAAACGTGGACTAATAATAATATCAAGTAATGTCTATATATGTGTAATAACAGTTAAATAAAGGGCAAAACATTAAATATTGTTTTGTAATATACTTTTTGGGAAAAAAAGGAAAATGTCTAAGTCTAATCAGAGGCATACAGATTATATGAACATTATGTTGTTGAAAAGAAGAAGTAGGTAGTGCAAATTTAACGAAAATGTCATGAAAACAGCAAACCAGGATGAAAAGCGTAGAAATTTATTCGCAATAATTTTCGAAAAGCGGTGGCCCCAATGATGAAAGCGATGATGATGTGAAGATTTTTCTCCGAATGGCTGTACCTCGATCAAGGAGCAAAGTCCGTATAACGCGAAAATAGAGCCTGCCGAACCTGTCCCTCGCCAGGTGGTACAGGAAGTCAGGATACTCGCCGAGACACTCTCGAAGCTCCGCGTCGGGGAGGAAGCTCAACTCTTGGAAGAGCTCGCGATCGAAGCCGGGCGGCGGCGAGGCGCGCGGGCCCCCCGCGCACCCCGCGCCCGTTCCCGCACCAACCTCTGCCGTGACGCGCCCGACCGGCAAACATCAGCCCCACCCGCCTCACGCAGAACTCTTTTATCACACACTCGTAAGTCAAATAGTTCACTTGCTATTTTTTTATTTCACTGGTCCTACTTGAAACTTGTCCGACACCTAAGTACCCATGTACAAGACTGCGACATCATAGTTATACACAGCACAAACTCGATTATTTGTTGTGACGACAAACGTTCGTTAAATAAATCGTGTCTGACTCTTTAAGGAAGGCAAACATAAAATAAGAGTGTGAACAAATTATAGTATAATATCGACAAGAAACCTTCGGAAAATACGCTATGAAAATAGATAAGGAAAAAACTTATTTTTAACTTTCGCTTGTTTTTCAGTATGTCAGCTTGTCTTTCTATAGAAGATAGATTAGTATCGGTAGATATTGTTGAAAACATATATTTATATTTATATACATATATTTTCACCAGTTGTCTGTCTACCATAACACAAGTATTAAGTTACTTAACTGGACTGGGACGGACTTACTTAATGGGATGGGACGGACGAGCGTGTGTGTAAGTGTCCCATATATTTATTTATTTTATTATTATATAGTTATATAATATGTCCAAATAAATCTTAGACATTTAGGTTATATACAGCTGATGATACTATCAATCATTATTAAAAAAAATTGTGTCTAACCGTTTGTATTGCGTTATGACAATCAAGTGTCAGTGGAAACAGTAACTTTAAGACAAACATTAAATAATCTCCATTCACAATGGAATGGTTAACAAAAGATACAATGATAAGTTTATTCAATAAAGAAACTATGGAAAGAAAATTATATCACAACTTGAAATTGTTTGAATACCTACATAGTAAGTAGTACGTAATATCCACGATTTACTAAGATGATTCTATTGGCTTTATATTTTCACGGTCTTAACATGTTTGTCACGACAAACACAATATTGTCGTATTTATAATAATTGAATACTATATATAACTTCAAAGTATTGAATTTAGTGAGCATTATTACGAGCACTCGAAACTAAATTTAAATCTTCAAGGCCTTCTAGGTCTTCTAGGAGCCTGTTTCACAAGTTACTGATACAGTGTCAAATAATTAACCGACAAATAAACCAAGTAGCAGATAAATGTCTCTAAAAAGGGACTGGCAAAAGTGAAAAATTAAAAAAATAGTGGTCATTTTGAAAGAAGTATTGCTATCCAGCAGATAAACAAAATAACAGCAACATGATCTACCTGTTAACTTATTAGGGACTATAAGTGATTAATAAGCCTATCAGAAACCTGAACCACGCAAAATTCCTAGATATGTGTCAGATATGTACCGAATAAGCTAACCGACAGTTTATTGGTAACTTGTGAAACAACTAAGGGCCCTTAGTGTTTTAAGCAAGAATAGTTTAACGTACTGGCAATACGGAAATTTAATTGAGAAATATAATTAAAAGATCTACCTAACAGAACAATGAGTTCTTAATACTATCAAATTAATTTTAATGGAGAATTAACTATACTATACAGAAAAACTAGGAAAGAGATATATAAAGTTCGCATACTTTGCCTTTTTAGTAGTCATTAAAGTAATAAAAATAACCATTTTTAGCAATTAATCTTAATATAACAGTTTTATTTTAACCCAAATTGGTTAACGTAATTTAAAATATCAACTCGTGGTTATACCGCAATATAACGAAAGAGGGATGTCTAAAGGTCAGCCACGCACGTGATACGGCATTGACGTAAAACAACCTTGTGAAATTTGTTATAGCTTTTGGATATAAGTAACCAATTTCATTAAAAATTATGTATTACTTTTAACTACTAATCTATCAAGAAATCAAGTGGCTTTGTCGCCTAATTATGGCGTTTGAATAAAATTTCAAAGAAAAACAGGGCATACAGCAGTAGATACTAATACACTGCGCTTTATTTTAGTTTTAAATTTATCATAAATAATTCTACTTATATTATAATTGAGGAAGTTCGTACGTTTTGCATTTTTAAACGGCTATTTGGATAATATTTGACTATAGGATTTTGGATTGGATTGGATTTAGATTATATTTCTAGTGTATATTAGAAGAAAAAAATAGGAGTGGGCAATCCTTATCCCTTAGGGGTATGAAATTGAGTTGAATAGATAGTAGCCGATTCTCAGCCCGATTCGAATATGCATATGAAATTTCATTAAAATCAGTCAAGCCGTTTTCGAGGAGTATGGTAACTAGCATTGTGACACGACAATTTTATATATAAGATTATGAGATAACACGATAAGATATTTTTAGATTCTCATTATGATGACCTTCTTTTAAATGTAACTCGATTTTCTCTTCAAATTTGTTTTTATTGCTGGCAGTACGTTACAGGTACGAAAGTTTTTAAACACCGCTACACTCAAAACGTAATATAATGTTGCAAAAACCAAGATCTTGGAATTCTACCTGCATAACGTTTTTATTTATTTGTGGAAATGATCATCACTATTTTTTTTATCATAGTCAAATGGAACATTACAAAAATTTTATTTGAAAAAGTGAAACTAGAAAATTATCCATTACCAATCAATTAATACTAAGGTATTCTCACTGAATCCTTATCACTTGTATCGCTGAAACAGTAATGTTAGAAAAATTTTAAACTTTGCGAATACTTTCCGAACTTAACCCACAACTACATACTTGAGTGTTGTGCGCCTTTGCATCATAAAATAGAATTTATTTATTTAAATATATATCATCGAATTTAGATAAGAATTAGAAAACTAGAGAATTGGAATAATAAAATGTTTCATGTTTATGGCCTAATTCAATTGACAATGTATGTCTTCGAAATACCATGTGAAAAGATCTTGTTTTTATAAATCCGATCTCTTTACCGGTTGATAAAACGAAGAAAATATGTCACGATGGCATTTAAAGCAAGAAAAAGTAAGTGAAATAAAAGTAATAACAGTTAATCGATTCTTCACTTATGATAAACTTAAATTCAAAGTCATTTCAAACGTTATAAGAATACATAATCACATTAGCACCACAGAACTTCCATAGAAATATTTAGTAAAGCGATTTCTTTTAACGGTTTTCAGCATTTGAGGCCAATGTTAATAAACTTTCACGATCAAATGCAAGCATCTGTAGAAAGAAACACGCGATTAAGTCACACGCGGCTCGCGATTTGGTGGAAACTCGAACGTCCACTGCCGACCGTAACCGAGCAATTACTACAAATAACAAAATGTTTCAGTATACTGTTAATTTGTAACCATAAAATATTAAATTATTACAAACAAATATCAGCTTTATTTATATTAAGAATACAATACGTTTTAGTTCATTATAGTAGTCAACGACAGCGCTTCTAGAGGCACTCACTCCTGCATTATAAACAGGGTATGCGTAATATTATGATAATTTGATAGGTTGAGTGTTCATATCAACAGTGGGCGAACATTCTTTGACAGTTTGTGGCATATGAAGTTTTTAATACGAACCAAACTTTGCACTTCACATAATAAAGTTATGAATACCTACCTACTAGCGCTTTTTTTACTACGGCACTACTCTAATATCATAGTTTATAAACAGCAAAGCCCTATATTCCTTACGTATTTTGATGTTAATACCTATCTTTTATTTTTTTTCGTCAACGGTCAAAAACAATACTTTTAATCATTGCATCTTTACTGAGGAGGTAATATTTATCAATAGATATATTGCAACAAATTAAGTTCTTTAAAATATCATCCATAGTCAACGTCTATGAATAAATTTAAGGCTAAGTACGAGAGCTTAAAAGGTAATAAAAATATATATTAAGGTTATTATACAATTCTTTGTAAACTGTATTATGTAATAACACTTTACATAATATATAGAGCTGTCCAAATTGAATACTTCCGGCCCTAGTATGTGATATTAAGTCAATTAAATTACATGCTCAAGTACCTAGTACACAAAGAAAACGGGAACTTTTGGACCCAATTCTAAGAGGTCTTGAAAAAAGCTGTATATTTTTGTGTTTTAAAATATAAACAAAATTAGCACAATTCGCATTCTAGAAAATCAAAAATCATTAAAAATGTGTTTGGCACTAACAAGTTGTCGATTGTAATAATTGATTAAGTAAACGAATAGTTAAAAATATAACAAAGATGGCATTGAATGCGTGATTATTTCAATAAAAGTAATAATATAAAATAATCATAAAAAAAATTTTGTTCGTCACTATTGTGTTACGCTTTTTATCTATGCAAAAAATGTCATCCTTCAAAAATCAGCTGTTTAATATTTAAAAACTTTATAATATCATATTTACCAAAAATTTTTATGTCAGGCTATAGATAATTTTCTTTTAATAGTTAAATAATACAAAAAACTATAAATAAACTCCATTTGCATTTTTTACATCTTGGGCCCAAAATTGTATGAAAGTTTTCTTTAATTTTCTTTAATGCCCGTTTCAATAGAGGGTAAAAATAATTTCCTAATAATCAAATATTAAAACATTAATAAATTAACTATATCTGGATTAATATCCATTTTCGCAATGTACACGCCCTGTTTTAATGTGATTTCTTGACATGCGCGCTCCGCAATATGAACCCAAACCATAGTCACATAGCGCAGCTAACGTGCTTCAAGAAATTCTGCGTAACCATTATAGTCGGAGATTGTTGTCAATCCTGTAATAACTACGGACCACATATTTCTTTTTCAATGGAAGGCACAGTGCATTATAAATGAATGTGTTCATTAAATTAAGAGTAAACTTCATACTAATTATACGATTAAAGCAGAAAGTCAATCTTATCGGTTGGTCTTATTGCTTGCGGCAACTATTGTGTGTAGACAGCGACATTGAAATTGTTTACTACCGCTCCCATGCGGATATTTCTCTGAGGCAAGACATATTTCCTAGGTTTTTATTTTCCCTTATCTATAATTACATCTATAAGTATCGTTATAGTACATGCTACAATTAAATTAATATCTATTTTCGAGGTGCTCCCTAATATTATTAAGGAGCATCGTATACAAAATGAGACCAACCTGTGCAATTCTCTAATTTAGAAAATATACACTAATGTAAAATATAAACATGTTTCTGCTTATATCCGTGATAGATAGATACCAATCTGATTAAATTCCACACGTACAAATGATTAAGTACAATCACATTAAAGCCCGTCATCGTATATTATAATGGCTTCAATCTAGATATACGTAAGCATATAAGTACATAGATAAATAGATAAGACGATGTATATTCATAGTAAATTATCCAAAACTATGGACGCTAACAACAATGAACATAATAATTATGTTCTCACGGTCAAGATAAAGAGTTTGGTGGTGGCCCACAGCTGTTGCGCGGTGCGGGGCGCTGACGCCGCTGCGGCGCGTCCTCCAAAATCGCGAACACCACCTCGATCGATGGCACACCGACTCGATTCTAAATCCGTACCATACTTCAAAATACTATTTGCAGTAACACAAACAAGCGCCAGTTCAACTGGTAATGATAATAATCACGTCGAAGGGCTAACGCTGCGAGGGCAAAATGTTATAAAAAAGTATTTCTTACTATATCACAAATCGATTTCAAAACAAGAAAGGTCACGATCGCGGCGGAAGGATTGAAAAATTCAGGAACATTGAATGATGAAGGTAAAAGGACGGTTCAAGTATCGGTGGATGCAGTGGTGCATCGTTGGTCACGTTAAACTTAATAGATGTGCGGTGTAAGAGGGCGGCGTCGCGCCGACGGGCGTCTGGGCGAGTATCGATCGGCGAAAGGGTAGGCACGCGTGTCTCGTGGCTACCGGTGCGACCGGCACTGATGTTCGTGCGGACGCCGCGCCGCGCACGCGCTGTGACGGTGTGACCGCACAGGCAAGACTGGCACGCCACTTACTGGTTTGCCGCAACGACCATACAATATTCTTATCTATACAAACGATTTCTACGCAATTTTACGGTATAACTAACTCCCTTCTGCAAATGTCTATGCCAGTTTACTATCACAATTCAGGCCAGAAGGTCAGGGTCTATATAAAGAATGAACAACTAACATTGAGTTACAACACAAACAACTACTTATAGTTTTTCAAATCATATACGTGATATTTGATAAGAGGCTTTATGCGGGAGGCAAAGTACAAATGTTTATCAAGTTCTTTTGCTAAATTCCTTCATTATTACTTGACACTTCACCTGACTCTTGGTACTCAAAGTAGTTTATTTAAAACCGAGTTTTTATTTTATAAAATAAAATAATTAAAACTTTAAAATTAAACTGGATGTTAACAGTAATAATAGAATATAATCGTATTATATAATTATCGAAAGTTTCAATATTCAAAGAGAATGTTAAGGAAATGACCAACTGTAACACTTTCCTCATGATTGCATAATGTTGGTTTAGAATATGTTATTAGCCCTTAAAATCTAATTATGTAATTGCTTTTATAGAATAACCATATGCTTAAAAAACCGAGCACGATCGCAATACAATGTATACAATCCTATCAGGGTAATTAAAATTTCTCCTAATAAAATCATAACACTTTAAAGATCAATAATAACATTTCTATAATAACAATGACAGTACAAATTTGTTAGTAATAATCTCACCAATCCAAAACTTGGGTTGTCATAAGAGATCAAAATCGTGCAACGCTAAAATACCCTTTTTCGAACTTTTGAAAAGTTGTTCGCTGATTTGGCCTTCATAAGAAAGCTTAGTCACAAAAAATAGAGCAATTTATACTAGGAGTATGATGTTATCAAATTAGAATCATATTTACTTACATATAACGTCATGAAGCTAAATCGAAAATAAGCTAAGTCTCTAGGCTTATTTTTATATGCATACTCCTATTATATTATATATTCCTACACCGTCGTAAACCAAGACGCAAGACGATAGTTGAGAGGTTGTATCACAAAGCCAATACAGACTAGTTTAAAACACACATGACACATTCTCTTAAATAATTAAAAGTTATAACAAGGTTGAATCGTAATTTGTTAGATATAGTCCGCTTTGAAATTTGAATTTTCGATTCAAATTTCACGAAAAAGGTTACATACATATATGGATTTTTTGCGTTACGTAAATGGAAAGATCTTAATCGATCGATCGATAAAAAGAATTTAAGCTGTTTTTATACTTGTTAAACACATATATGCTATACGGAATAACGTGAGGTAAGTACACAATCGCTATGGTAACTTATACACAGATATTACACCAACGAACATTCTCTCTGGGAAAGCAAGAACTTGATTAATGAATGTAACGGTTCATACTACTTATAAAATCAATGTGTCAGTCTTGGTACCTTAATGCATATGGCTAGTCGTTAAAAACATAATTATCAAAACTAAATGTTTTCTAGCAAAAAACGAAAAATAATCCATTAATTTATCATGAATTTCACTTAACACCTGTCAATAAAAATATTGATCTTTAGGTTTAGTGATACGGAGGTCGATCAGATTTTAAGTTTTAAAATAAACTACATATTTCAGATAAAAAAAACTGCAGTATAATTGACGACCGCCGTTGGTTCCACGCTGCGATCCATGGTGAATATTATTTTTCATATGATAAACAAAAAAAATGTATTGTCTAAAACACTTATCTAGTATACGATAATTATACAGAAACGTTCTTAAAAGTGAAAATAATACCAAATTTAATCATTACTTTTTCCCAAAATTTCTGACAGCATTATAAGAATAGGTAGTTTTCGTTAATCAGATTCTCGCACTTCTCAGTAAGCAAATAAAATTTAGTTACTCACGAAAGTAATTTAACGTCTCCCGGATCTGATCGGGAGTGAGTGCTAGGTCCTCTGGTCTGACAGGCAACGCCGGAGAAGGTATGAACCAATCTTGATTCTCGTACCCTGCAAATTAATATTTATTGAATTCCGCTACTTGAAACTTCCCAAAAGTGCAACCATTTCCAACTCTATGGTGATCGATGCTTTTGTTCATAGGCAGAAACATTTGACACCAAAAATTACATTTAGTTAATTAAATTGCAAATAACCTAAGCGAAATCAGATATATATTATAAGCGATATTAAAGGAATAAATATTACGATACAAAATCACAAAACTAAAAAAAACTAATTTATCTCGTACGTACAGTAAAAGAAATATTTTCAATATTTTGACATTTTTTAAACACCAGCACTACTAATAATATAATTAATTTCAATTGAAAGTCTTGTTAAGAAATTACAAAATCAAATTACTTACATTAAAGAAAAACAGAATTTACTTTTCAATACGTTTAATAAATTTTAATAGAATGAAGTAAGTGTCATGTAACAATGATTTTAACAATTCTAAATTTAGCTAACCTTTTATACTCATGTGTAAAAATCCTCAGGGTACAGTCGAAATCATTGGAAAAGTGCGAAAAAACAAACTACCGAAAATATTAGCGTCTAACGA
This sequence comes from Morpho achilles, assembly GCA_947086495.1. Taxonomy (NCBI): domain Eukaryota; kingdom Metazoa; phylum Arthropoda; class Insecta; order Lepidoptera; family Nymphalidae; genus Morpho; species Morpho achilles. Next base: position 11,407,057 of record CAMTZB010000019.1, read on the forward strand.
TATCGTAGAGGCGGCTACGTCAGAGGAGCGCTGAATCACACCTACCACATTCCCCGTCCACTTTCAATCCAGTTTGTTCCTGTTTTTGATATCACGTGACTTAATCTACGGTAATAGTAAACTGACCGGGGCACTCCAAACATTTCATTGGCACTTTTTGTGTCACGCAACCGGTAATAACTTTTAAGTTTTTGATTTCATAATTAAACCGTGTGACTGCGATCCAGTTATATTCTTAAAGAATTTTTAAGAACACATTTTTGTTAGATATCTATAAATATTATAAAACAAAGTATCAAAAAGCTGTTTGGGTATGATCCATTCTCTCAAGATCTCGGGATCTATGTACGGTTTTTAATAAAATATAATGCAATTCTTTAGAAAGGTATAACTTATTAGTAAGTACATTACATTAGAATTCCCGAGGGTTCGGGATTTGCTCTGGAAAAATTGTGACACACTGATTTTCACGCGAGCGAAGCCACAGACACGCCTAGTATTTTATATATACTACATTAAATTATTTTACTAACTAACACTAAACCGTGGCTGTTCCATATAAAATATTAAAACGCTTTGCTTTTCAGTTCTCTTCAGTTATTCATAATCACCCGTATGGAAATAAGCGACTTCATGTTAAAAAATTTACGTCATCAATATCCTACTTGATTGCATTGCAAACATGTATCCTAAGTTAGCAAAATAAGTGAAGCCTGATTAAAATGTCTTTTGTTTTTAAAATATCGTAATTGTAAGACACGAAACGTAGGGTACTTTGAAAGTGACGCTGTAACATATTAATAACCCGTATGAAAAAACATTTAAACAAAAAAGAACGAGTCCCCTATAGCCTTTACTTTCAAAGGAATTTTAAAATGGTTATTTTAAACGCTCATAGTTTATTGCATTACCGTCGGCCCGTGCGTAAATAAAACGTACACTCTATCTATGTCGTAGATAGTCATTATAAGATTCTTGTCATGCCTTAGGCCTGTGTTTGGCATGCTAGAACTTGCATCTTGTGTCCAGTTGACAGATGGCACTCATGAGACCGGTCGGGAATGCACGCTGGTCAGCGGACGATGACTCGTACGATGAGCCATCATTATTTATAGCGTCATTGGGCGACGCGACGCCGGCGCCGGAAACATCGCTTTACTTACTGGGACGGAACAGCGTTTAGATTCCGACTCGCTCAAACTTTGTCGCAAATTAACATCTTCAAGAGCCCAACTAACTTCATGAATATTCCGTATGATAAAGGCTTGTTATCAACACCACAGACTAATCTCGAAAAGAGCAAATCAGGCTTGATGGATATTTATGAACACTTTTCTATCAGGCGCTAAATAGTCAATATATAAGCAATATATAAGGCGATACGGAACACATATATTTTATTTACTTATTTAACAGACGATATTAATTATCGATTATATTATCTATCATAGACAATAGTTACTATAGTAAATATAACCACATACACTGGTTAGCAAAGGTTCAAATACTCAACAAATATACCATTGGTTTGTTTAAATACAAAATTATTTTTTAGGATGTTATATTTTTATTACAGTTAGTTGGAATCTATTCGTCTTTCTTATTGATGTTCCAGTATCTTATAATTGTAATATGATAATTTATTGATAATTATAATTTTAATTTATTTGTCATATATTATTGATTGATAATTTATTTGTATCCATCATTATAAAATCGATTCATACATTTATATGTTATGTGATAAAATTATCTTAGACAGCTGTTTATTTTCTTTACTTTGCTTTTTACTCTCTTACCATAATGATTACATATATATATTTTTACATTAATCTATGAGATATAAATCCTTTAAACACACTTTAAATTAATTTACAATAATTGTGGAAACCCAAGCAAAAGTCTCTAAATTACCCTAACTTTCATTATAGTAGTGAAACGCAAAGTGAAAACTCCAGAAAGTAACCGCCATTAAATAAAGATAGGTACAGCATTAAAATAGCATCTTTAGTCAATAGTAGTAGCCAAATAGCCGTCAGCAAACCATTTCAAGACCATTAGTAGATAACAATAGCAAATTGCTGAGAGTAAATAGAATTATGCGGGTTAATAATATAACTGACTTAATTTTGAAAGGCATTCACACATTAAGGTATACTATTAATAAAGGTGATATTTCTCGCGTAGAATAATTGACTATTGCTGGAAATAGGTCACTTTAATGGATTTTCAAACTATAAGATATTGTGCTTAATGCTGCTATGTGCTTTGCAAATCTTTTTACATCATCAGTCCATAAGTCGGAAGTCTACCAACACGATTCAACGCCGCCCTTCGGCTCGGTATCGCCATTACTAATATAAATAAATAAATAAATAAATAAATAAATATATGGGACACTTACACACACGTTCGTCCGTCCCCAAAGTAAGTAACTTAATACTTGTGTTATGGTAGACAGACAACTGGTGAATATATACTTATATATTTTCTAAATACATACTTAAATACAAATAAACACCCAGGCTCAAAGACCAACAAATTCATTTTTTTTTTTCATAGAAAATGTTGGCCCTCGGCGGGAATCGAACCCACGACCCGCGGAGCTGAAGGCAGGATCACTACCCACTGCGCCAACGGGCCAGTCAATATATAACTATACTTAAGGGCTCAAATTTCTGTTGGTTCATAAATTCGCTTATCATCATATCACAATTTAGTATCCATACGTAGTCAGCAGTAACGCGTGCTCAAAAACTGATGTAACATTCAATGTTGTATATTCAGTGATGATTATCTAAAGGTAGTGTATAGTAATGTTATTTATAATTGTCTAAATGCTTTGTATGTCAGTTAAATATATTTAGCTTTATTTTAATCAAATAAATATAGACGAGACTACAATGTTCTTTTCCAGTAATCGTTTTTGTTGCATAATGGATTTGATTAATACGCAAAAAAAGTTCCTGAATTCCATTATTGAAGGTCGTCTCAATTCAAATGGTAAATTAACAAATTTATCTTCTAGAAATGTCAATGGACATTAAAAAAATATATACATTGAATGTAAGCTTTGTTCTATAAAAAGGTACAGAATACCTTATGTATGTATTTTTCTTCACCTGCATTATGAGTTACATTAACCTGGTCTTAAATACCAAACAATCCCACATTAGTGTTAAAAATGTATTGCTTGTAAATAATAAAAATGTTTCTGGTATTTTTTTTAATCTTATTTTTTTTACCACATTTATTCTTCATTAGAGGACATCTAGACGTTTTATAGCATTAACACTAGCTATTTAGCCAATTTAAAAAGTTACAATTCATAAAAACAGAAACAGTTACACTAAATATGTATATAAAGTGGCTATTAATAAATGTATGGGACACTTACACACACAGCCTCACTACCGAAGCTAAAGTAATTTACAACTTGTGTTATGAGTGACGGACAACTGGTAAATATGTTATATACTTATATAATTTTAAAATACATAGTTAAATACACTCAGACTCAAAAAACTTCGGCGGGAATCGAATCCGCAAATGCACCAACGAGCCAGTCAGAATATGATCTACAAGCCCCATTTTAGCATACAAAAATAAGTGCAAATCAAAAATAGAAGTTTTTATTAATAGATATATCAGTTCACGTGTGCGATGCACCTAGCGTCTAAAAGCACATCAAATTTATAGCTACACATGATAAGTTAAAATTATTAATAATTACTACTTACTAAAGCCGGCGGCTATGACATATAAAAGTATTGTTAAAATTACTGTTGTATGTATGCCCCATCAAGACATGTTATATTAAAAAACCCTTACTGTCTGAGTTCGCAAGAAACTCAAAAACTACTCGAATTTTCATCCGGTTTTCACCAATAGACAGAGTAAATCATAACGAAGGTTCAGATGTATAAATTGTTAAAGTATCACGATAATTCTTGAAAATGTGGATAAAATCAAATACCCTAGGAACTTTCAAATGAAATAAATGTATGTATGGAGAGATTTTTTTATAGACCTACAGTTAAAGTCCATGGAGAAAGAGCATATACATATATCGCCCTATCCGAAGAATAAAGTCGCATTTCCTACGCATATATATGGAACATGTGACTTTACTCTTCGGATACGGTGATATACTCGTATCTACAATATATCCTAAAATCAGCCTACAAATACTTATTTTGACTTGTAAAAAAAATTATCACGTACAATTAAAAGTTTTTAGTACACGATTAATCCTAAACTTAAATCCTTTATTACCTTAAGCAAGCTTATGCGAATATACGACAGAAAAGCAAGCAGTGGGCATTCATTTAAAATACACCTGATAATAACTCAAGAAACATTTTCGATAAAGACAACATAATGATACTGACTCAATATCTTTAAGGAAAAGTTTTAAAAAAATGTAATACCTCCAAATTGCGTGAGACTGTCTGCTCTAAGACGATATTTTGGAATATGTTCTTGCAGAAGGCTGACAATCTCTACCTCGGGCACCTCCTCGCTATTGCAAAGCTCTGCCAACAAAACATTCAATATAAAATTAATTGAATTAAGACCATTTAAAATTTTCTTCAATAATTTTTTTATTTTATGATTATCAATTAAGATTGAAATTATTCCACACTATAGCTACATATTATAAAACAAAGTGTCAGAAGATTGATTCAGAGTGATTCATGTGAATGGTTTAAATGTGTAATTTTATAATTTTTCGTATAAATAGATTAAAACAAAAGTAGTTGAAAATTACAAAAAAATTCAAAGTCTTCTGAGGAGCTTTCATCTAGAACGCTACCTAATAGATAAACCAAAAAATTGTGGATATATACCTGTTTTAAAATGTTACAAAGAAGTCTAAAAGACATATATCTTCTTCTACCGCTAAAGCTTACATATTATACGCACTTTAGCTTAAAAAATATAGTCACATATATGGAAGTTAGAAAGCTATTAAACGGATATAGTATTAATCGCGACTAAGGTATGTTGATCCACCGTGTGGTATCCGGATGAGTAGAATAGACCACCCTCTTTCTAACCGAGGTATCGTAAAATAGGACTAAGGTAAGTTGACATCAGGCAGGCAGCCGGTCGTAAAATTCTTAGCCAAATCATGTAACATGTTTATAACATTTTGTGCCGACATTACTTAGAGTGGGATAAGGGCAGGGGAATAATGAATATTAATCGTTATTAACTTCACATTTGTTGGCTTAAGCATTTAATGCTTAACATTATGATCCTGTTAACCATATAATTAAAATTATATGAAAATTAAATCTAATACGGAATTTCTATGCTCTATACACCGTGCTGACGTCACGGCGCGTCGCTATCATAAACGTAAGTAATTCTAATTTTATATGACTTATTTAGACAGTAAACTTAACACGGCAATAAAATAATTAACGATAAAATCGAATCATCACTAAACAAATATCGAAATATATTTACGATATGAATTTTATTTTATTTAAGTGATATCTTCTTTTGTATAACCCTTTATGCCTCTCTAAATGGGAAGATTTTAATCACGATAACAAATTGTTAGAAAGCTACAGGTTTAAATGCTATGTCGTGACTCGCAAAACGATCTTAAGCAATTCTATGGCGAAATGTGCGATCTTGTATACTATGTCGAGTATATTCATTGCACTGTACTAGCAGCATTTAGTTTGGAGCAGACAGAATCAATAGTGCGCCCCCAGTACCGATGACAGCGCCATCTACAGAGACATCTAGCAGACATTCGAAATGCAACTATATTGCATATCTATAGATACCATCTGTGCAATAATCCAGCGCCGATAAGCAAAATGCAAATTTCTACAATATCTTTACATTTCACGTAAAGCATAGCAAAAGTAATAATAAAATTATTTTGCTATAATGACACATATTTCTTTGCGAACTAACACTAACAAATGTAAAAGCAAATATACAAGACTGTTATTCTAGACCCACTCATTAAAAGATTCTGGTTTCCGTACTATAAGACTATTTTGAAATAACATCAAACAATTTCAGACCTAAATATTCGAATAAAAATTCAAAGCTTCGATACCATTTGAATCAACCGCAAACAAATCACAAACCTAATTAGAAGAAACTGTAATTGAGCGAAACAAAACTGAGGTCGCATTCGAATCATTTTCTAAAAGAGGACAAGAAAAATTGTCAAGGGCCTTGTATTCACAACACGTAAGTAAGAACAAACGACTCATCCGGTAATGGCCGGCGCCAACAGCCTCAATCTAAAACATAAGTATAGAATTGAGCACAAAACATACTATGTTCAATTTCAGCCGTCGGGACTTGTAAACGCAGTCTTCCTTCTCATTAGCGTAACTGGCTTACAGTTAGCATGTAAAGAGAAACTATTTAGTTCACATAAATAACTATAAGTAACGAACAAATACCGTAGTTAAAGTGGATTTATGTGACATCATTTTCTATAGGCAATGGTTACGCAACATTCTGAAACAGCTTTTTTTTACTATACTCTAACAATATCGACAACGAGGTATTACTGTTTATTATGAAATCATTTACCTCAGAAACAGCCGATTTTTTTGAACTTTTAAAAGTGGCCATTATTTTGTCTGAAAACTTTTAAATTCTATCTTACCTTTTTGCTGTAATTTATTACATTGACTACGTGGACCCCAAACATCATACAGAAATTAAATCAAGATACTAATAATAATCAAATTTAATAGCCCCATACTAATCAGGAATTTAATAAAAAAAATACATACTTTCAATAGAATTGACTGTCACTTCATACTACATATGCGTCAATGCGCTTCAAATATGAGGATCTGAGCCTTTGGATATAAGATTGAGTAATGAAGAAATACATTTCTTTTCAATTACAGTCAGGTACACCTGATTATAATTGTTACATTTTGAAAAGAGCAACTAGCGCTGGCTCTCGTCTAAAGAGGTAATTTTCCTAACAAGTATTAAAAAATATCGATTTAAAAGGATTTGTTAAGTCTATTTGAATAAAATAATTTTTCGGTTGAAGTTTATCCTTACTCAAACATTCTGGGTCATTTAAAAAAAATCATGTTTGTAACTTTTTATTCTGAGTAGCAATCTAGTCCGTGTCACTCTTATGACAAATAATCGCACTGATGTGAAAGAACGAGTGATTGCTCCAATATAATATTCAAAACATTTATGGTAATACAACGAATGGTATTTTAGAACCTGCACCTACACATCTTTAGAGCATTCCTAGAATACGTGTCATATGCCAATCTACGGAATTTAGAAAAGAGTTTTGGGTATAAGTTCCATGCTCCATGGGTAAAACATTCACAGCATTTAGAACATTTATACAGCCTGGGCTTGAGTCTGTTTTCCTCCAACCATCCTATCTCCATACCAAAAAGCACATCAAACTGCTTTTTTAGTATACCACGCTAATAAAATTCCTTTCAGACGTTAAAAAGACACACAAGAAAACACTTTTTCACAATTTATAATATTAGTATATCTAGTAATATAATTATCTTGAGGTATGAAATGTTTTAAAATTTACCTTAGTAAAATTTGTACATATTTAATACTTTTTTTGGGTACGAGATATCTATTTAAGATTTATTATTAAACATTTAGTAGTTTTTTAATTCATCTGACTTAGCGGATATATCATGAAATGGCAATTTTTTATCACTCATATTATGCAATCCTGTACATTTTTCGTATGACATTAATATTTTATTATTAACTACGAAATTAAATACTATATTTTAAATATATCTCATATTGTTGCGCGGTGAACAGTTGGCCACTATATAATAATGTTTATAACACGTGACAAATTAGGCTTGCCTTTGTCCAACAGCAACAGTGATTGTGTATCATGTGGTACGCTTAATGGGAAGCAATACAATGGATACATTTTTGAGTAATGCTTCTTTCGATGTAATTTTAAAATTAAAATAACAATCACTATCTGACTGATAAGACCAATATCGCCCTCAAACCTTCCTGTGACATTGAACCAACTTACCGTTGCTCCAAGCAAAAAGCAAATCCTGTTGCCTGTCGTGTAAATCGTTGCGCCGGCGTGGACGCGACCTAGTTCGCCTCTCACTCATTATAATCTTAACACATGCACAAAATTCCTTATCCGGATTCCCGAATGAAAAATGGCTGCAGTTTTATAAAAACACATACAAACAATTTCAAAACCACCGCCAAGTTTGTGTACGTGCACTTATAACTGTGTACCTAATAATCATTCATGTTATAATCTAGATACTAGATAATGGAATGAACGTCATGAAACTCGATAATGAATATAGCGGGCGGATCGGTCGGTAGCGACAACGTAGAAAACTGTTACTGACTACTTCGCAGTATTAAAATCCATTCCAAACTACAATTTCAATATCATTTGACGATAAAAATTATAGTCATAATAACAAACTTATAGAAAAAGCTTACAGATAAATACTTCAAATATAGAAGCACGCTTGGCTGTGTCATCCGCGTCATATCTTGTGACTGATATCGAGAAGAGGTGTTTGCTTAAGAAATTATCTTCTTAAGAGAAAGTAACAATTGATACGGAGATAAAAATAATATTAGATATAATGCCAAAGTCTTATTGAAATAGAAATGGCAACGAGGCCACACGCACAGTTCAGTCATACGGTCGACGCACTCGTCGAACGCTAATAAAAATAAGGATGTCGTCAATATACAAGTTGGCATCGCTAACAAATACAAATCGTAAATTTTGGCTATACCATTACTGCAATTTGGCGTTTAGCCCTTATTTTTAATGATAATAATATATGTATATAGAGGAATTAATCCTTATAAGTTAAAAAAAGTATAACATTATCAAATTTTCCGTTTTCTACAGTGGTATGATTTGGATTCACTGTAATCAATTTTAAAATACATTAAAACACACGTTACATTAAAACATTTTCACTTCCAATTATGATTAACGTCTCACTGTTGCGATAACCAAGTTTGCATATGTACTGCAACACAGGTCAGAAAATAGGTTATGTAAGCCAGTTACTTCACGTACGAGACAGTATCAGGATTATCTCCTTACAAGTAGGTAATTAAAGATGATAACTTTATAATGGAATATGGAAAAAGTATGGTTACAAAAATGTAATTGTAGGATAGGTTACATAGTTCACAAATGAAAATATATAGCGATTTATATGTACTGCGATTGCGTGAATTGGCACCAATGGCCGAAATTTTACATAATACGATATTATTATGCAGACATTACTGCAAATTAAATGATCAATGTAAAGATAATATCTACATTCAATGGTGATAATTGTATTGTTACAGTAACGTACAGCTTGAAATGCCGCATTTTGTCTGTACGCAAAAACAAAAGCAAACCACAAACTGGTATTCCATTCACGATTTACTTATCGGTACCTTTCATTGCCTTTTCTCCAATAATTTTGATTGACATCGAAAGTAGTTCATTTAAACTTTCACATAAAACTCAATGTGTCAATCAATTTATAATTATATAAGACATTGTCTTAGGTAAATATTGCTTTATATGATTACAACTATATCTAATATTTTAAAGAGTGATTGGGATAGATATCTTAAATTATTAAAGAAACTTCTGTATAAGCAAAAATGTTTAGACTAAGCGAAGAACATAGACATCAATCTACAATCGACAAAAAGAGGAACTGAAAAAAGGTTAACGCGACTGTGGCGGGAAAACGATAGCATCGTAGTCGATGGGATCGCGGCGTAAGACTGGGGATGCGCGCGCGCCCACCCGCCCGGAATAATCATTGGCAACGTTCCAATCGCAAACTTCATGCTATTCTTCCATTCATAAGCTTACGCATAAACCTTTATTTACTCGTATATTTATAACACTAACATGAACAAAAAAGAAGTAAAAATACCTTTATAAAATACTAGCTTTGGTTGTGTCAACTTTGATCTCAAAATAACGTAAATTATGTACTATGTTCCCAAATAAAACGGTTTTTAATTCTATATGTTAGCCTAGAATATATTGATATTTTATTGAATATTTATTCTAGTGACATAGCCGTGAGAGCGAAACAGATAGACTTGCGCTTATAATATTATTAGTGATATGTAAACCGTTATGATTATGATATAAATTATTCGTTTACAGATTTTTATTGATAACTAGCTAACTTAATCTGCGGCACCGTCTACAAACTTCGGGATGAAACTATATATTGAATTAACAACGTACTTTTGATTATTTGAAAGAAAAGAAAATAAGACCACCATGTCGGACAATATTACTTTCGAAAAAAAAAGGGAATACATTGATTTATATAATATATTTAAGTATATATATTTAAGTTTTAAGCCGTGTGGTATCCGGCGGAATAGAATAGTACCACCCTCATTTCTTACCGAGGTGTCGTAAAAGGCGACTAAGGTAAGTTGACCCACCGTGTGGTATCCGGTTTAGTAGAATAGACCACCGTCTTTCATACCGAGGTGTCGTAAAATACGACAGAGGTAAATTGACGTCAGGCAGGCGGCCGGTCGTAAAAAAGTAGCCAAATCATGTGACAGCATGTTTATAACATGTTGTGCCGACCCCACTTAGAGTGGGATATGGACAGTAAGAAGAAGATATATTTAAGTTTTAAATTAACTTATTATAATGTTGGTAAAAAATATAGATAAGACATCCCGAAATAACACTTATCCAGCTACTGGGCACCTTAAACAAAGCAATTATATCAAGTAGGTTATCGGAAACTAGACAAACCACTAAAAAATAGTAATATACGACATAATAGTGACTACGAAATATCAATCCTAGCGTGAAAATTTGTGTCACATAGGCAAATACTTACTCATTGGGAACGTGAGTACAACGTCAATTACACTAAATTGATATGTACACTCAAATGGAAAAGTCATTGGCTCCATTAAAAAATAAAACTTACAAAAATATACTAAAGAATGTAAAAGGCGAACAAACATAACTATCACAATTACAATAATATAAATAGACTAAACGATATGTAGGTACGAGTAATCTATACATGTACAAATCCTTCATTTCATCGTCAACGATCACACGATTTAAAGTGTTACAAATATTTCTAAGCTTAAGTATATTTAAAAAATTAAATGAATATTAGTCATTCATCATCGTCTCAATTGGAAGATATTGTTGATTCTTTGCTTCAAGTCATAGTGGTTAGAAGAAATCTTCTATTCTCTACTTCGAGGATTCAGTATTATAACCGTTCATCCGGCACAAAAGTTATGATAGTATTATCTTACTATAATCGCCTTTGTTAAGAAAATCTACGTAATGCTAATTGTAGGAAGCAGAAACCGTTCACACACCTTATACGATCGTAATGTTATTGTGTCGTGTGGCCTTTCTTCTGATGATGGTTCAGTTACGGGGCGAAACGATCGTGGAGGTTGTAGTGTTGAATGTGTGCAGTGATTGTGTGGATTGTTTTAGGTGGCGGCGTTTTTTTATATGTGTGGTAACTATTCCCGCATTTATAAGCTAAACGATTTCAGCTTTTTACACTTAGGCATTACATATATCTTCTTAACGAAACGAGCTGATAGAAAAAAAATTCTATCATAACTTTTGTTAATATGGAATTCCCCAAAATAAGGCCTACTTCTATAAATTATAAATTAGTTAATCCAGCAGTTTCCTACACTTGTTTTCAGCTAATTGTCTACATATGGGGTTTATCAATATTGTAATTTTCTCTCCTTTTTTTAAGCGAAAAGATCTCACATCAATTTCCCAAACCTTACGTTAAGGCATAATGCCTTACTTACCTAAATGTCTCAGGTGTCGATTCGATTGCAATTTTGAGTGCCGTTTTCTTAATAATAACTTATATTAAGTTATTATTGAGGAAATTTTCCTGTTTCTTACGAGTCTGTACTGTTATTTATAATTCCTATTATAAATGTCGTCACTACACATGGTCTCATCGTCTGTAATAAATAACATATTCGATCCTTGCAAACTTTCCTGTCATTTGAAATGTATGTAATGTAACATATAAGGTATTTATTAACACTTTAAACAAGTCATACATTGTCTTGATTTTCTTTTTTTAATGCTGCTTGTAACGAAATTACTACATAAAGCAAAATTACAAGTTTTATCAAATTATGCTTCAAAATTACTTGAATTAACAATTGTGATGTCAAGGGAAAGTATGCATAAAATTTTAAAAAAAAATTATGAAAGTAAGATGTTCAATTTTTGCCGTGTAGTATCCGGCTGAGTAGAACCATCATTTCTAACCGTGGTGTCGCAAAAGGTGACAAAGGTAAATTGACGTCTGGCAGGGGGTCGGGCGTAAGATACCTAGCCAAATCATGTGACTACATGTTTATAACATGTGTGCCGACCCACCTAAGAACAAAAGAATAATGATAAGATGTTCAATTTAATCTTATTTGGTGGATAAAATAATAAGAAAAGAAAGCCTATATCGTCTTCCTTGTTAATGTATAATGATATATCCATCCAATATTCAATCTCAAATACAATATTTATATTGGATCCATGCTCAATATTGAATATCCGTAAAAACAATAAAAGATGACCGAAAAAATATATATTTATTTGAGTTTTATCTGATTTTAGAACGAACGAAATCGTCTAATTCTACTCGACTTCCTATGTACTAATAGATAACATTTAAATCTTATCTTTAGAGAGAATAAAATGGTTTCGGATTTTTTAATCTGTTGTTTTAAGTGTGCAAATATTATTTTTTGTATTTAGTTTTTCGTTATTTTTCTTTTCTTTTTCTCTATATTTTACCAGTATATTACTTCTTATTCTTTTTTTTCTGTTAGTTTAAGGTTAACTGGAAGAAATCCCTTTTAGGGATAAGTCCGCCTTTGTACATGTTCTTTTTTTTTACTCTTGATTCTCTATATGTATTTTCTAAAAGAAAATAAATAGTATTATGGTTTTTGTTGATGATGTTTAAATATGCTATTATTTATCGTGTCTGCATAATACTAAGCACACACCTAGTTCTTCTAACTGTTATTTATTTCCTTTAAATCTGACTCATTTCAGACTTGTATGTCCTCGTCGAACAGGTAAGATCGTAATGATATTTCAAGGTAAACTAGTATGGAACAATACTTAAATTTTACATACTTTAATTATACTTATTCAGATTCTAAATTAATGATCATAGCATGACAAAACCACATAACCGGTATGCAAACCACTTGCTATGTGCCCTGGACCTCTACTTTCACTAGTTAAAACAATCTACTAATACAAAAGCAAATAATTATAGCTCGCTACAAACAATCTACTTATAGATTTATAATCTTTAGACGTATGATATAAACGTCTGATTCGATTTTTTTTCAAATATCATACGCGATACTTTTAATTAAATAGCTAGATCAATTTTTCTCCCCCAAAACCTCCTACATACTGAATTTCAGGAAAATCGTTGGAGCCGTTTCCGAGATTCGGAAAATATATATATATATATATATACAAGATTAACTCATTTAAATATTAAGATAAGATATGTGGGATTGTAAGTTTGAACAAAAGTCAAAAATCTTTGAATAAAGAAATAATACCATTAATATAAATTATACGACTATTTAATAAATAATTAATACTGTTGATGAAAAAAAAGCATAAATTATTGGTAAAAGTATCTTTAATGAATGGTTTCTAGAAATAGACGTCACTTTGGCGAATTTCATTCAAACATACAAAGTAATGATGTAATTATTTTGCTACCATCCGCGTTTGTTAAGAAAATCTATGTAATACTAAGTGTATGAAGCAGACAACGTTCACATACCTTATACACGCAAGATCAGTCACCGCACGTTTCACCACCAAGACCACTACACAAGCACTATACACATCACTGCAGGTCAGGAGGTAGGCTCCACTAGGCTAGGATATGCTTCCAAGTAGTGTAGCATGTAGTTCTTCGTGCGTGCGTGACTGATCCTGCACGTAATAGGTATGTGAACGGTTTCTTTCCTACACTTAGCATTACATAGATTTTCTATATATTATATTTTCTTTCTTTCGGATTATAGCAAAATAATTCTATCATAACACATGTTTCATGATCGGATTGTATATCATCAATATGTACGCTCGATAGTTAGAAATCAGCGCTTGCATTACAATGGAATGAAGAATGCATATATTTTATTAAAAAAATGTATCGGCAGCTTAGACAAGTGATTTGAACGTAACAAAATAATGTTCGGAATTCAATTACACAACGCATTCCTCTTGAATGCATATGATAACTAGAAGTATTTTCGTTCTTATAGACGTATTGTATTTTTATTTACTAGACAACCCATCATCCTCCTGCCCTGGAGTCGGCACTACACGTTACAAACATGTTGTCACATGATTTGGCTACGTATTTTACGACCAACCGCCTGCCTGACTTCAAAGTACCTTTGTCGTATTTTACGACATCTCGGTAAGAAATGAGGGTGGTTTAATCTACTCAGTCGGATACCACACGGCGGGTCGACTTACCTTAGTCTCTTTTTACGACACCTTGGTAAAAAATGAATGTGGTACTATTCTATTCAGCCGGGTACCACACGGCGATAGTTAAATTAGACAACTACGGCATGAAATTTAAATACGTAAAACGATTCAACATATAAACTCATAATTGTATGTTCTTCGGAGTTAATAATTCACCGATGATTTTCATAATTTCATAAAAACACACGCAATAAATAAATATTTATAACATAATAGCTGTCTCCGTGGCCCGCGTGAAAATCTTTGTGTCGCATACTTTTTCCCGCGTAAATCCAAACCCCGCGGGAACTCAAAGATAAAAAGTAGCCTTTATGTATGTAGCCTTAACATCCATCTTTATCTTCCAGTGAAAGTCAAATAATCGTTCAACCAGTTTAAGAATGTGTACTAGTAACCTTAACCTGTCTCAAGAATTGCGTCTTATATAAAATTTTAGTATAAACTGTGCAAAAATTCGTTCAGTAGATATTGTGAAAATCGGTCAAATACAGACATAGTTTTTTGATACTTAAGAGCTTATGTATAGAAACCAGCTTCATCACAAACGTCATATTGTATCGGGTTAACCCGAGAGGTTCGAGCCCATCCGGACGTTTAGCTGATATTCATAAATTATCAATACTACTTAATATAATTTTTCTATTAATATTATAAAATAAATTTTAATTCAAAAATTGTTTCATAACATGTTTAGATATCCAAACACTTATTTTAAAATTAAATATCAATAAATATTGAAAATGTGGAATCGTCACGTTACATTAAATATCACTATGACATTTTGACGATATTATCTTACACGTTTAAAACCATAATGGTTCATTGGCTTCCGATTAATAATTTAATTTCTTGGTACTAATTTTAGACTATCACTGTTATAAAATGATCGATGACATAAATAAGCTACATTGATAAAACTATTGTAACACGTGACTATTTTCAATTCACCTTAAGTAGTATTCGGTGATATCTACTGATAGCACGGGACCTTAAAGGTCAAAAGTATAGATAGAGAGCCGTTCAGAATAAACTTTAACATGTTTAGAAGTAGCGTAGTAAAATAACGTCTTGTTGTAGTTATCATTGCTGGGCTGTGTTGGAGTTAAGAAGTATCACCCTAAACCAATACTGATTGTGTTAGGTTGGTAACACGTCTCCAGAATTATCTAGATATATGCTGGTTTCCTCATGATGTTTTTCTTTACCGAAAAGCGTGCGATAAATTGCAATTATTATTTAGACACATAAATTTGAAAAGAAAAGTTACAACGTAATCACAATACGAGTCACTAGTACGATGAGTACCAGAAAGTACGAAACGTTCATATAGGTGGATTCTCTAAACCTACCTACCGTAAGGAATAATTGAAGAAATCCTATTGGATCGCTTCCACGCTGAGTCTCGTGTTAAGCTCGTACTGATACTATACCTGTTTGCTTCTAGCTCATGCTGGCACGCATAGCGTGTATCTGCTTGCTTCACGGATGTTGAAGGTGTTAGAAATATGCACATGGTATCTGGATGTGCAGATCTTTTTTAACGTAATTTCATATAAAAGAAAAGTTATTGGTGCCTGCCCGGGGTTTGAACCTCTGGCAGTTATTCAAAGTGAATAACTGGAGAATTTCAAAGTGTCAGCACTGGGCTATCACAGCTTATTAAAGATGAAGAAGTGTTGTTACTTTGCATAATTTCATAGAACAAGAGCTGTAATAGAATAATTCCATTAATAAAAAAAACCACATTGAATTACAGCAAAATAATCGTTAATTTAAATTTTAATAATATTTGCGGTCCAAAGTCTTAACGTAAACGATTTTCTCAATATTTGTAAATTTCTTTTTCCACTTCTCTTTAAAGAAAATAAATTGCGTTATATGTAAGAAAATTAATGCTGTTTCAGCATAAAAGAATGAAATATTTAATTTACTAATAATAGTAGCACTATGAGCGTGCAATCGTTTCCCAGTGCGACCTCGATTGGGTCACGATCGAAAACTCGTATGACAATTTGCATGTCTTTTTTAATATAAATATATACATACAAGACATTCCGCCTTGTGGTATCCGGCTGAGTAGAATAGACCACCCTCAATTCTTACTGAGGGGTCGTAAAAGGCAACTAAGGTAAATTGACCCACCGTGTGGTATCCGGTTGAGTAAAATAGACCACCCTCTTTGTTACCGAGGAGTCGTAAAATACGACTAAAGTAAGTTGACGCCAGGCAGGCGGCCGGTCGTAAAATACGTAGCCAAATCATATGACAACATGTTTGTAGCATGTTGTATCGACCCCACTTAGAGTGGGATAAGGGTAGGAGGATGATGATACATACAAGAGAGAACAGAGAGAGATACAACAGAGAAAGACAAAATAGCATTCAATATCAAAATAGCATATAATGATCCTGTACAGTCAAAATGCTATTTAAAAAGACCAAAAAATGTGCTAAAAGGAGATAAAACAATTAAATTGTATAACGCGTCGGTACATACATTAAAATATGATCCGCATACAATTTTCCAAATTTGAATATAAACAAAAATAGACAAATAATAGAGGCGTAACCGCACACACCTGGTCTTCTGCAGATAAATTACCGAAGCTCTGGCGACTAATTCCTGTAAAATATTCAGGGCTAAAAAGGATATTTTCGGGTCTGACGTAATATATTGGATTTATGAAACGGGTGTTCTCTTTTTTAAGTCTTTAAATGGCAATAAAGTTATATAACAGCTCCTTAGCACCATAGTAGCCACGCTAAGGTGACATTTATTACGTCCACATTTTGTCACATAAGTCACGCTACGAATAGGAGTGAATATCCAACGCATAAATTCACGTGTTTATCTTAAGCTGCTGGTAATTTTGATTGATTGAAATCGTACACAATTAAATATCATAAGCAGACTGTATACTGTGCAATTATAAAAAAAATATAGAATGGACTTAGTTACGTAACAATCCAATATTTTCACAAGCAACATTAATATTAATCTATACTAATATAATATATAAACGTGAAGAGTTTGTTTGTTTGTTGGTATGAACGCGCTTATCTTAGAAACTACTAGACTGATTTAAAAAATTCTTTCAGTCTAAGATTTATTGAGGAAGGCTATAGGTTATATAACATCACGCTAAGGTGAATAGGAGAGGAGCAGCAATAAAAAAATATTACGAAAACGGTAAAATTTAAAGCTTTCCTTGCATGCGCTGAGTAAACGGTAATAGTTATTCAAAAATCATATATTACAAAATTGTTCCCCTCTAAAAGTTCTAAATAAAAGTCCGCCACAGCATGTCTAGCTTTTAAGGTTAACCCACTTTAACCATTTCAGTGGAATAATAACAGGCCGTTACATTACATTTATTTTTGACGTATATTAAAGACGTATTTTTATTACTTAGAAACTACATATATGTGACATAGTCAATGAACTGACCTGTAATTGTAGCGACGTGGCGTGTTTCGCGCGGAGCTAGCGAGGGCGCGCGAGCCGCATCCTGGAGGGCCGCCAGCTTGACGAGCTGCCCTATAAATCGTTCTAGCATTAATATTGTACTATTCCTTGATAGTAAATCTAGGGCATTCAATCAGGCTTATGAAATAGAGTTGCCTATAAACTAAGTCTCGAAAGTTTTCTAACTCCCGCCCTATATAGATTGATTTTATTTTTCACTTAAGATTAATATTAAATTAAAAAAAGCTTTTATCAAAATTTCATGTCCCTACTGATAACCATTGAGGAGTTCCCTTTCTGTGCCAACATGGCACTACTAAAAGCCATTAATGGAAAATTTAATTGAGGAGTTTACTTGTCTGGAGCTATTCATCCAGGGTGGTATTCAGCAGGGTGTAAAATTTCAGCTCAATCAGACACTAGGAAGTGGGGCAAATTTACCTTACCCTACCCTCAAACATAGCGAGTTAAATAAAAGCTTTTAAAAATATTGTTTTAAAATTTAATAACTAAATTTGCAATGAACATAAGATATATTTAAGTGTCATGAGTCACCGGTTGTAACCCTGCAGCAATGAATTGTTCTGTTAAAATTTATGTATGATTGATATTACCAATATGTATGCATCATTAATATTTAAATGAGTTAATCTTGTATCTTGAATGAATTTTATTTTAATTGAAATGTAGGGTTTATTTTTTTAGGGGATTTGCGCATTTAGGGGAGAAAAATCGATCTAAAAAAAAATTAGTTTTATCCCTGTTTTTGGGCATTAAAAATACTAAAATTTATATTTAATTGAATTTTTGCCATAAACAATGCTGACTTGACCTCAGCATAACTTATTCGGGAAACGGGTGGTCTCGAGAAATGAAAATACCTAGGATCGAGCACCACCTACCCTATTAATTTTTTTAAAAGTTTTTTATTTTGTAAAAAATTACAGTGCAAGGCTCGGTCAACCAGGTACTAAATAATACATGTTATCTGGTGAAGGAAAATCTTAAGATTATTAATTCTTGTGAATTGTGCAACCTAGCAATCGCCTATTGGAGAAGCATGGGGGGTCAAGCCTCAATCCTGACCTCCTAAAACAGAGAGGTGGCTTTTGCCCAACTGTACTTTACACAAGTTAAATGTATAAAAATCACACAGTAATCAATCTATATTACAATTTATAACCAGATATGGTGTTGGTACTTAGTCCATTATATATATTTATGTTCTAATAAGAACAGAATTCTATTCATTTGTACTTTAAAGATGTGTATATTTGAAGTGTGTACTACAGATAATCACATATAAAAGGATTACATAGACATAAAGACAAAGACAGAGCTGTAAAAAAAGTAGTACTTAAGATGTAAGTGCAACATCTTATATAACTTGGGTCACTATTACAATCTTTAACAATATTTGTCATATTTAATATAATATTTTAATATTGTTCGCAAATATTTACATTTAATTTTTAAATAACGAAAGTCCATACTAATAACATAAATGTGGAAATATGTCTGCCTATATTGGTTTAACAGCAGTCACTATTAAAGTTTATACACAGGGATAACATATAGACTAATAAATTATCATTTTGCAGGGACAGGGATGAACCACATAATACTTTATTGAGTGTCTATAAACACTTCAACTCTTAAATCTGCAGAACAAAGATATTAAGTACATATAGGTGCCAATAATATAATTGATTAACAACCTAATTAATTTTACAATGATAACAATCTAATATATTTAGAATCATATTTTATTAAGTAATGTGCCATTATATATAACATCACCAACAAAATCAATAAATTTGTTAACAATTTTAATCAATAAGTATTTATTTAGTCATATAAAAGTTATCAAAAAAATTCTACATATACACTATGAAACTAAAACTGTCAAAAAAGGTAACAAAGGCAATTATTATTTAATAAAGGGTTACTAAATTGGTACTTACTAAATTAGTTGGTACTTACAGTATTATTTACAGGATACTTTGATTTCCTGACAGTGTTTTAAATCCTGTAAAAAAAACAAATCTGTAAACTAACAAAAGTAAGAACGTTATAAAAATATTTGCTGGTATAAAATATATCATAATATTTGAACTGCAGTCGTTAACCTCATGATAATTATTACAAAAAGTCTAAACAAAAAATTTGTACGACATCCAAGTAACATACAACTTGAATATGTAAAGACTTCCGTATATCTTTTGCCAGGGAGGAACATTTATTCCCAAATTCCGCTTTTTCATAACAGATCATTTTTAAATATAAAATCAATGTGAACTTACTATCATTTTTACATCATCGCCTCCACTGAGAACCCTGACCTTGTTTAACAAAATCCATTGTATCACAACCACTTCAAAATTATTTGTAACAAATTTTTAGATTATCACACACGGAATTAATAAACGAGTAAGTCATATCAGTAAAATTAAAAAATTCGCAAGCGGATAGCTATGTACAGTAGGATCGTTTTATAAATTATAAACCATAGATTACCAAAATTTGCACCTTTTTGCTTAGAAAAAGTATGTCTATAGTGTTCTCTTTCTAAGTCTTCTATCCTTGTTCTTAGTAATCTATGTCCTTGTTTTTAATATTCATATAGAGAAATATTATGAAATTATTATTATTAGCTGGTAAATCTAGGGCTCGTTAAGGATAAAAAAATAACTTTTGATAAGACATGTTCAATGATTGATGATTGATTTCACAATACAAAATATTTATAAATGTCTTATAATTTTATTTTAATATTACATCAAAGAACTTATTAACTCACCTAGTTATTGAATATTAGATACATAAATGAGAGATGTAATGCGGTAAAAAATAAAATATATACATATTTAATATAAAAAAAAATCGCTAATATTAATATATTTATTAATTATCAATTATTACACACAAGAAACAATGGATAATTAAGCAAAAACAATACAAATAAACAGATACACGACACTAATGAGTACTAAGTATACTAATTTAGATAATTTTGTACATGTACAAAACTATAAATGAGTAAAATGTACATATCGTTATTTCACGAATTTTATTTGGTTACAATAATTATGAGTGATACAATAATCATTATACTTGTCAACAAGATGATGATGACAATGAAAACAATCAGACCTGTAAAAATAAAAAAATCTTTTGTTGCGAATAATACCGATATTCATTATTTTGTACATATTTCATCTATACCTTCGATAATAATAATACCAATAATGAAACAAACAATTCCAAAAAAAAATGTCAATGAAGTAGTTATTAGGACTGCCAAAATAATCATGAAAATTATAGTCATGAAAGTTAAGAGTGGTGGCTTTTTGAGTAAATTTCCTGTGAGTTTATATGTCCCGTTTTGAATTGAATTTTCAACTGCAATGTACATAAGTAAACAGGGCTCTGAAATAAAATTTAAACTTTTTATTAGATATTCTAGTGATTTATATTTAATTCAAAAACTTTTTATACCAAATGTTTTTTTAACCGCTACATAAAAAGCATTTTTTATATTAACTTCCATCTTATTTTATGTTTTACTGAAATTTTTTTTGTCCTTTGGGAGTTTGGGTTTAATGTATATACATCTAATTTTACTATTATATTATAAGATCTATTATAAAAACAATTTGACTTGTGATTTGCGATTAGTCTTTGATAAAATTACAACATTTTAGCCTTGTGTGTAAGTAAACATTTATTTGTGGGTAGTTAGACATTTTTTATTTAAAAAGTTTATTTTAACACAGAAGTATGAAGTTACCCTCTTAAAGGATCCAATTGACAAAAAAATTAACAAATAAGTATAACTATTCATTCTCCGACAAATGGGACCGGATTAATTTATTCGTCAGGTACCTACTTATTTGTGATACCTGGAGATTAAAAAACAGCTGTATATTAAGATATTAGTTCTTATAATAAAACTTAACTTATTATAAACAGGTTGGAGGGTGTTCTCAAATAACAAACAATATGCTGTTTATATAAAATTCTTGTACTGACGTATATATTATGAAATATTTACATTAATTTCTATACATTCGCTGCGCAACACAAGTAGTAATATGTTTATTTGAGAATATGTATGCAAATATATAATATAGCAAAGCTTTTCATTTTTTGAATATCGAATCTATGTATATTCAGAAGTTCGAAATTCTTTGGGAATGCCGATAAAATTTTCTATCTTGTACTATATTGGAGGATAGGAGAAAAAAGCCTGGACTATGAGATTGAGAAGTAATTGGTGCGATGACACAGCATCATCTAAAATCAACTCCATAAATTAGCCTGTAAATATTGCAAGTAGGTATTATAAATTGAAAAATGTAATGATATTTTGTACACTAATTACTAATCCCCGCCATGTCTGTTTGTCTGTTCATGATAAAGTACTGAATGCAATTTCTTTCTCTATTATAGAACTATAAAAAATACGCGAGACATTACCGATTCAAAGTTTAAAGGATAGACGTCTACCATGTCGATATAACACGTCTATCATATCTACTGAAAAAAAACCAATACACACTATTTACTTATTAGTCTTTGTCTATGGTTCAATTCATAGATTACTTGGTTCATTTTCTTATTGGTCTTTGGTCAAAGTATCTCGCGCCAAAAATTCGCTTCGTATTTTTAAATTCACATTTACGCAATACAAAGTGATATACTGTCCATTTTTAATTAAAAATGGTATTGTTTTACTGTATATCGGTAATATTCTTAAACTTACTGTTTTACCCAACGTAGTTTCTTTGCAGGTCGGCCAGCATGATGAAAATTTATTACCAGACATGTTGCCTATTTATTATACAAAACTCTTTCCTCAAAATGTATTTTGTAGATGGCTTTCATGTGGAAATAATCCTCAACCATTATCTAATAGAGAATTATCGTTTACTTTGGCTGATGATATCTATTTGCGTTATCTCTCAGTAAGTGATCAAAAGGAATTTCAAACACTATTGCAAAAGAAATGTCCACATAAACTTGATATAGGAGCAGTGTATAATACCAAGTAAGTAAAAAAGTTGAAAATTTGTTTGAATGTAGAAAAATGTATGAAAATATAAAATGTTGAAAATTGTTTTAGTATGCCACAATTTTTTATACATATTTTTCTTTTAGTACTTTCACCGAAGAATAAATGGCAAATTTTTAGTTGACAATCGTAAATCATCATGTTATTCTAGGAGGAATGTGTTTATTTTTAATAGATAATGGATTACTGAAAAATACATTTTTATCACTATGTCTTATTAAATAGTGGTGTCATTGTATAAACTTTGTTTAATTGTTGATATATACTCTTACAGACCTTCAATTGGCCGCCATGATGCAGTTGTATTAGCTAGAGAGCTGGTTTTCGATATTGATCTCACAGACTATGACGAAGTGCGAACTTGTTGTCAGGAAGCTAGAGTATGTGATAAATGTTGGAAATTTATGGTTGTGGCTTGTGAAATAATTCAAACTGCTTTAAAAGGTATCATATACTTTTTAAATTATACTGTTGTCGTAATTATATTTGAATATAGATATGAACAATCCCCTATAAATAATGATTCAACTCAGTATCTACTTTAATCTAAGGTAACTCTTAACTTTTTCTTTTATGACCCACATTAGCCTTTCTAAAATACTTTGAATATTAAAAAATGAAATTTTTACTTCAGAAATCTAAATAGAATTTTTTTTTTAAATCTAGCATTGCATTTAAATGACCTGGGGTGCCAGGGTTCATTTTCGAATTTCTCCCAAATTAAATTGCCCTCTCTGGGGCTTGGGCCCTATGTTGAGAAATACTGATCTAGGTCACAAACAGTAACAAGTTAAAATAATTGTGAAATTACTTATGACTGTGACTTATTCCAGATGATTTTGGTTTTCAAAATATCTTATGGGTTTTCTCTGGAAGACGTGGCATACATTGTTGGGTATCAGACTATGAAGCAAGAACATTGGACAGTCCTGGCAGATCAGCTGTGGCAGATTATCTTTGCCTCATAATGGGTGGTGAGAATCAGAATAAGAAGGTGCACTTAGGTAGTGATAACTTGCATTCTAGTATCAGGTATTAAAATTCTTATGTTTCTAGATCTGATTTGAATGTACATATGTATATGTTCAATTTTGACTGGCCCGTTGGTGCAGTGGGTAGTGACCTTGCCTTAAACTCCACGGGTCGCGGGTTTGATTCCTGCCGAGGGCCAACATTTTCTATAAATTAATTTGTTGGTCTTCGAGCCTGGGTGTATATTTGTATTTAAGGATGTATTTAAAAAATATATAAGTATATATTCACCAGTTGTCTGTCTACCATATCACAAGTATTAAGTTACTTACTTTGGGGACGGACGACCGTGTGTGTAAGTGTCCCATATATTTATTTAACACAAAGTAGTACTTTGTTTACTGAAGATGGGGTGTTTTTAGATTTGCCATATCAAATGAGTAAAGTTCTAGGCAATAGACACTGCCATAAGCTGTGGTAGCCCAGCAGTAACACAGTGCGACTCTGTCAAGGAGGTCACATGTTCAACTACCCAGGCAAACACTAATGAGTTATTCTGTTAAAACTTGTGTCTAATTGATAATTGCGATTTATCACATGCTTTACGGTGAAAGACAACATCGTGAGGAAACCTGCATATCTCTAGAGAATTCTAGAGATATGCAGGTTTCCTAACATCACTACATATTATAAAACAAAGTCCCTATATCCCTATGTACGCATAAAACTTTAAAACTACGCAACAGATTTTGATGCGGTTTTTTTTAATAGATAGAGTGATTCCAGAGGAAGGTTTGTACGTATAATAACATTCAATATGGAGTAGAGAAATACTGTAATTTTTGAGATTTCTGTAAATAATTACATTTTTTTCCGCTTACATTGCAAACGCAGGCTAAACCCTACGAGATTTATCAAAATAATGTACTAAGTATTTGTACATCTTGAAAAGGTCTACAGAAAAGTCCGCGATGGTATATGTCTATCTCTTATGGATAACCCACTATAGCATTTTTTGTCATTTACTTTTTACGAAAAATAATGCCATATTTTTGAAGCTATTTTTATACAATACATTAATCCTTATCCAATTAAGTACCTTAAATAAATAGTTGATTTAATATAGATAAATATGGCCGTTTACAGCATGTAATTTAAGTGAACATTTTCGGAGATATTACAGATTTAAAATGCCGTGAGGAGGCCGCTCTTCGCCCTATAACACTTCGACTTTAGCAGCTTTGTCGCTCTTTCAAGAGTTTGTTTAAAGACATTCTGTAATTGATTGTAAAAATAAAATACATAGGGAAAATGTAAAAGTAAATAAGTAAAAATGTGCTCTATGAATTTAGATATTCCAAAGATAGCAGGAAATCTTTTTGGTATAGGGAAAGGAAATTGTTTTTCTCCAAATTTAACGCGTGCGGGCCACGGGCAGTAATGAATAAATCAAAACTACTCGATTGATTTTAATCATTTTTTTTACACTGACTGACATGGGATATATACTTTATACCCGTGCGAAGCAGAGGCAGGCCGCTAGTATTGAATATATCATTGAAGGTATCTGAGGGAGCTTGAGTTGATGAAAACATTGTAGCTGGTACTGCAGTTTCTCTTATAAATACTAAAGAAGTATTTGATTCTACTAGCACTAACAATGACACTTGTAAGCATTAGAAATTCAGAACAGTATTAAATATTCCAAAAAATTTTAACTTTCAGAAGGTCACTTACTATTATAGATGAGTATTTTGAGGACATACTTCAGGAACAAGCATTTTTATCAACAACAGAAGGGGTCAAAACTTTTTTAAAAATGATACCAGACGAAGCATTGAAAAAGGAAGTTGGAGAAAATATGGAAGAGATGTCAACATCTTCACTCGAAAGATGGGATTCATTTATTAACATTTATAATAAGTTTTCTAAAGATGTAAGTATAATACATTTAAAAAAAAATGTAAATTAATTTTTAATTTATTCCATTTTATTCTATTCATTAATAGATACGCTGCCGTGTGGTATCCGGCTATGTAGAATAGACCACCTTTATTTCTTATCAAGGTGTCGTAAAATGCGAGGAAGGTAAATTGACGTCATCGCCGGTCGTAATATTATTAGCCGAAACATGTTTAAAACATGTTGAGCCGACCCCACGTACAATAGGATGAGACAAGTGAAAGATGAATCAATGCTTGAAACAACAGTAATTCTCTATAATTAAAACTAAAGAATATTACTTTTATAGTTAATGTCTAGAACTGGCTATACTCACGTCTTATTATCTTGGGTTAGCCCGACTAGTGAGTATAGCCAGTTCTATACATTAAGTATAAATACTACTCATGATAGTTTAAATATTACTTTTTTTCCAGAATACAAATGGTATGCGGAAAATGAAATACTTGGTAGAAGAAATAAAGATACAATATTGTTATCCAAGACTAGATGTTAATGTGACTAAAGGTTTTAATCATTTATTAAAATCCCCGTTCAGTATACACCCAAAAACAGGAAAAGTATCAGTGGTATTTAAACCTGAAAACGCTAAGAATATGAAATTAGAAGAAATACCTACTATTTATAGCCTCCTGGATGACAGCGCTTCAGATAATATTCAACATCAAAGTAATATGAGGGCAGCCGTTAAAAACTTTCAGGAAGTTGTTTTCTCTTTAGAAAAAGCAGAAGCTATGAGAAGAAGAAACGAAGCAAGTAAGTGTAGATCATCTTTCTCCTACCCTTATAACACTCTAAGTCAGCTCGGTACAACATGTTGTAAACATATTGTCACATGATTTGCCTAGATTTTACGACTGGCCGCCTTTAGTCGCCATTTCCAACACCTCGTTTACTCAGCCGGATACCACGAGGCGGGTCGACTTCCCTGAGTCGCCTTTTACTACACCTTGGTAAGAAATGAGGGTGGTCTACCTAGTCAGCCGGATACCACGCGGCGGTTCAACTTACCTTAGACACTTCTTAAAACACCTCGGTAGGAAATGAGGTTGGTCTATTCTACTCAGCCGGATACCGCACGACGCGTCAACGTACCTTAGTCGCCTTTTACGAGACTTCGGTAAGAAATAGTGTATAATAAATAAATATATGAG
Source organism: Morpho achilles (assembly GCA_947086495.1). NCBI lineage: Eukaryota > Metazoa > Arthropoda > Insecta > Lepidoptera > Nymphalidae > Morpho > Morpho achilles. The sequence goes on from CAMTZB010000019.1 coordinate 11,434,281, forward strand.
ACAATTACCCACACAGTTTATCCCTAAAGTAACTTATTACTTGTGTTATGGGTGACAGAGAAAGGTAAATATATAATTTGTAATAAATAATTAAATACATATAGCATACATCTAAACTCAAAGAATCAACAAGTAATTTTATTAAATGCCCCTCGATGGAAATCTAACCTGCGACCCACGGAGCTTAAGAAGTCCTGCTTTAAGCACCTGCGCTAACGGACCAGTCACAATAAAACGTCTTAAAATGACATTCCATAGAAAAAGCATTCTAGAATCGTTTATACAATATCATTTTTACGTAGCTTTTACTCGTAACTTCGTTTGCATGGACTGTTGTCACGTGATAAGTTGATAATAGATGGCGCTCTTCAATATCATTCTATTCCTATAAAATTAACATGATTTTTATAGCCTATATGTTAACACCGTGTATAAGGAATAATTGAGCCAAATTTAATCGATATTTGGTTCAGCGGGTTCGCCATGAAAGAGAAACAAATATAGATCTATATCACAAACTTTCAAATTTATGAGGATTTACCAGGATAGGATAGGATTTTTGAATTCGTGACTCTACTTTAAGTGCAACCTTGTAATACCATGTTTTGTTGCAGGTTCGTCAATAGAGTTTTAACTTAAAATACAAGGAAGATATGAAAATTAAAAACTATTAATGTTTTAAAAGCTTCTATTAAAACATTAAAAGGTGTAATATGATTTAAAGAATTAGGCGTTACTTTGCGGAGGTCCATAATACAAAATTAATGAGAATATTATTTTGCTGTCTGTGACAATTATCGGTGTCGGGTAGTACATGAGTTCTTACAAATTCTGCATGTATCAGGTATGAGAACGAATAGTACACTCTACATTTAGCATTACATATATTTTCTTTTATCGCGGATTATAGCAAAATAATATTCTCATTAATTTTGTAGGTGTAATATGCTTAATAACATAAACTTTATGTGATACATTTATTATATAAACCCGCCAAATTCGTAAATTGCATGAGATGTATTTCCCCGTTCAGTGTAATTTAATAAGCGATATACGAGGTGTGTTCAAAAAGTATCGCGAATTTTGAATTTTCGCGAGCTACATATATTCCAATTTCGATTTTTTTGTGGCGTTATGTTGGTACATATGTCTCTCACTTATGCTGACAAGTTGGGCCATTTTGAATGTTCGGTTAATTGTTGACAGCTGCTTTGCTTGCACGTGTTTTGGTTCGTCTTCGATTTTTTGACCTATTCAAAAAATAGAACAAGGAACCTGTATCGATTTTTGTGTGAAAAACGAAATTAAGTGCGCGGATGAATTCCGAGTGTGGTATGTGGCATATGGAGAAGCTACTTTGGACAAAAGCAACGTTTATCGGTGGTACAAAATGTTTTTAAAAGGCCGAGAAGATGTGAATGACGAAGAGCGTGCCGGACGCCCGAGCACTTCAACAACAGACGAAAAAATTGATGAATAGAAGAAAATGGTATTGGCCAATCTTCGAATCATCGATAGAGAAATTGCCGAGGACCTAGGCATATTGATTGGCTCGTGCCATTCGATTTTAATCGATAATTTGTGGAAAAACAAAATTAGCTTTTGCACCTCGATAACGCCCCTGTTCACACATCGCGGCTTGTACGCGACTTCTTGGCCAAAAACAACAGACCAATGATACCGCAGCCACCGTATTCCCCAGATCTGGCCCCCTGTGACTTTTTCTTGTTCCCGAAACTGAAGAGGCCCATGAAAGGACGACACTACGCCACGATTGACGAGATAAAGACGGCATCGAAGGAGGAGCTGAACAAGATACAAAAAAATGATTTTTTGAAGTGCTTCGAAGATTTGTAAAAACGTTGGCACAAGTGTATAATATCCCAGAGGGATTACTTTGAAGGGGACAAAATAGATATTTACGAATAAATAAATAATTTTTGAAAATACACAAAATTCGCGATACTTTTTGAACACACCTCGTATATTAACACTCATTATGTGTACAGACTTGACATTTTCATATATTCATAGAATATTATTGTATCCATTTCGTTAATGTCGTACAATAAATTTTATTCTATATTCATCTATTTATTGTCTTTATAAAAATATGAATTAATTGTAAAGTTTATCATTACTTATAATTAGTCAGAATTCTTTCCATCAATATAGTCTGCTTTGTATGCAGTTTTGTAATTTACATTTACAAATAATTGTTTGTTCCTCGTTTTTGAACATTCGATTATGACAACAGAGTGATAAATAGCGAAAGTATAATATAATTTTACAGTACAGTACAACAGTAGATTACAGTTAAGGAAAACTCCATAGCGTCAAAGCGCACATGTGCTGTTTCTTAATAGTAAAGCGCTACCTCAGTGTGGATTGGTAGGTTGCATACATCCCCAAAGTTTTCTAGAAATATGCAGGTTTCTTCACGATGTTTTCCTTCACTGATTACTTGATATTCAATTGTAAATGTCATATAATTGTCCAGATTTGTTGATTGGCAAGATCATAAACAAGCAATCATTACAAGATTTAAATATTACTACTAACACATCAATGCAAGTGGAATCAATAATGCAGTGGCCATATGTATTCAAAACTGAGGCAAACATTCATAAAACGCAAATATAAAAATAGATCATATAAATATTTTCTATACAAATACAAAATAATTTGTCTTATTTTATTCCAACAAGGCATGTAGTGTTGATATTTATGAGAACTTATACGGTGTTTAAGCGTCAGCAGTGGTACTTTTGAGTCTCCCTTATTCATATAGAGCAACTAAGCGCAATGTTTAGAAAATCTTCGAATCCAATAGTCACTGTGCCATTTTGTTGCGTATCCCTTTGCCTGAATGCTTCAGTAAAACGCTGCACTTGCACACACAGTACTATGAAATTGTCCACTGATATTTTACCCTCTCTTGGGTCGCATCTTTTTGATAGAAAGTTGATGAAATCTGGCGAAAACCGGAATCCCATTTGAGATAGCGCTGAAACATAACAGTAATATTATATTAAATGAGGACACTCTTCGTTATACTTCATTATACGAAATTATTTTCCTATAATCTGTGTTAATAAACAATCACATAAAATAAAGTGGTCGATTTTTTAAATTGCTAAATATTAACGATAAAAGTTTACTAAGGGCGTTTCTCAAGTTACTGATGAAGTGTCGGATAGTTAACCGACAAATAAACAAAGTAACAGATTAATGTCTCTAAAAAGTTATAAGACTCTAATAATTGAAAAATTAAAAAAAAAATCGCGATAATATTGAAATAGGTATTTGCTATCCAGCAGAATAACAAAATAACAGCCACATGATCTACCTGTTAACTTATTAAGGACTTTAAGTGCTGAATAAGCCTATCAGAAACCTGAGAAACGCACAATTCCGACATATGTGTCAGATATATTCCGAATAAGCTAACTGAAAGTTTATTGATAACTTGTAAAACAGGCCCTAAAACTATTTATTTAAAATACACTTTAAATAAATTTAATAAGTAATCAATCAATTTAATAATTAGGCTTCTTTTGAAATCTCAGAGATATTATTTCGATGTGAGTCCAGATGGACCTTTATAGAGTACCACTTTATAACTCGAGTATAGCTTTAGCGAAACCTATAAGTAAAAAACAGTGCCTTCTACATTTAGTTACTGCGTACGTAGTAACTAAATGTAGTAACAGGCACGTATTTAGTTCTACGGAAGTACGTATTTAGTTCTCCGTAGTGGAATTTGTAAAAGAAAGATGTAAGCTTCAAGCTATATGCATTCATTGTATATAAGACTTGTGGCTCAACATACACAATCAGTTTAATAAACCCTAGATGTTTCAATTAAAATTACGTGTAACTAAATTAGAAGATGCTTTAAAAGGCACACCATTTGATAGCTCCTGCTCATCGATGCTTCCGGATTGATCAGAGTCATATGTTTTAAATACAGCAAGCCATTGATTTATGTAAGTATACAATTTGTCAAACTCCTCCAAGTTGATATGCCCTGAACGATCCTTGTCGAACATGCCTGTAAAGTCCAAATAATTATACTTAATATTATTCAATCATCATGCTCGTCATTCTCCTGCCTTTATCCCGTTCTAAGTGGGGTCAGTACATGTTATAATTGATGCATTTTAAAATTTTATCACCCACCTATATCATGCTCGTCGACTTTTTACACGCATTAGTTCTTATTACTTACCAATCATTAAGTTACATGCCGTGGCTGAGAACGTTTGACCTTGAGCATTTACTAATGCTGCTTTTAATTCTGCCGCCGTTATGAACCCTGATTGGTCCTTGTCTACTGCACTAAACCATTGTTGTACTTGTGGCGAAATAGTGCCTCCAGCGCCTATAGATGGATACGGACCATGGCCAATTTCCAACTGTCCCGTTTGTCCACCATAACCTGGTTGATTGTAGCCTGCTGGATTATAATTCGGCTAGAAAAAAAGTTTGTAAATACAATTCTACTGCTCTCATGTACAATTCTTACATATTATATTACATACAATTCTTCTGTTCATACTTTTTGGCTAGGCAATTCAAATTTATCACACGCTCGTTGGTTAGGGGAAACATCGCACGGAAGTCTGCATATCTTTAGGAAACTTTAAGGATATGTGTTACCTACTAATTAGCATAAAAGCAGCGTGTTAGGTCTTAGCTCCAAACCTTCTCCCTAAAAACGGAGAAGACTTATAAGCAACAATGTGATAGTAACAGGTCGTTACTTTACTTGATATAGCAAAATTAAAATGAACGCGCGCCAAAATAGTACGTTGAAAACAAAGTAAGCCACAGCAACGCGTGACTATTATTTAATTTTGAAGAAAGACTGATTGATGCATTATTGAAGAAAGTTGACGATACTAAAAAATAAAGGGTTAATGAATTCAAAAAACTTGTTTTAAAACGAGTTTATTCTATTTAAAATATAAATAGTTACGTTATATACACCGTAAAAACAATACAAAACAGTTGCAAAAGCCATCAAAAATTAACAATAGCAGTTGCTTTTTATTACTACAATAGAAGTTATACATCGCATCTTGTAGAACGTGACCTAATGGGAAAATCAGAATTTATTACTTTACCTGAATATACATTTTGCTTACTGTAAAGGCCTATAAATAGAGCTTAGTAAAATACACTTTTTTTCATGTATTAAAAACAGACGGCGTCAAATATTTTTGATAGGAGTTACAATTACATTCTATTAGGTATACCTACAGTGAAAAACCATAAAATTAATATTTCGAAATAAAATACTATAATTAATATAGTACTTTATATTTCATACCAAAAAAATGTCGCAGATATATTAACTAAAAAAAAGCTATACATAATGTTTATTAGATAAATAGTTTAGATTTCTTTTGTAATTTTCTACTTTCATATTAGTTCCTCACATCACATATATATGACAACGGCTGTAATTTTACTTTTGCGAGTTGTTTCATGTAAAAATTTTCAATACTTTATTTAATATTTAACTTACAATTTTATTACTGTCTCATGAAACTAATAAGATTTACAAAGCTTGGATTACTTATGAATGCTGCAACCCCAAGATATAGTAATTTGAGGTTGTAACTAGTATGATAGGCACGATCCAGTCTATGATTATTTATTTACCTGTATTTGGTTATTGGTATCATAAATCACAATATTTGAAATATATTAAGCTGATATAATGACTCATACCACAGCATAAAAACCATTTTGTCAATATATTATACAAGTTAGTCTCTAGTCCTAACAATATACATTAACAACACATCACACACTTTCAAATTCCTGGTTCCATCACGATCAAGTAGACATTTATCTGAAAACTAACAGCTAATTCTTAAATTAAAATTTAACCTAGCATAAGTGTATAAGGATTCTTTATAGATGTTGTAGTTCGTTTTGATTATATTGCAAAAAAATATTGTTTAACATTGTTGTATTAACCGCTGGACACCCACGGAAGTTCTCGCGCACCCATATTTCGAAAATAAAATTTAGAAGGGAGGTGCGCAATCCCGACATCTGTTTTCAGGTTTTCCTATGATTTTTTTCATCTGTTTTGAGAGAGAGACATGGATAAATAGGAATAATCAAACTATTGACTCAATATTTTATTGCAATATAATGTTCGAAAATCACAGTAGATGTCTTAAAATTTATAATAAATTATTCATAAATTGTTCAGGATTTTCTTTACGTTCTATTACTACTAATACAAACTTTGCTTAAATTTAGCTGCACGCTTACTTGACAAAGGTAATATCAACCTCGTACCAGTAATTTAACTAACATTAATAACACTTATTTTCTATTAAAGCAAACATCTATGATCATAATCTTAATTTTGTTGCTGAGAGTGATGAGGGCAAGTGATGATTATTTTACCATAGATTGATAAAATGATTGATGATTGAAAGATCGATTTTATCTTTGAGATTTTGTGGTTGCTATTGATTTATATTATTAACGTAAGAACCTTTGTCAAGTTGAATAATTTAAACATAGTTAAAGCATAAATAAACTTAAATATATACTAGTAGGACCTTTACATTTATAAGTTTTAAACTGAAAGAGCTATAAATTCACGAGAAAATAAATATAACATATTTTATCTAAAACATTGAGATTGGTGGGAAATATATTCTATTATAAACGATTTAGAATCTGATTATACTCAATATTATAAAACATCAAATAACTAATCTATAGAATTAGGCGTTACTTTGCGGCGGTCCATAATACAATAATATTTTGTTATAATCCGCCATAATAAATGTTTACATCGCGGATTATAGCAAAATAATATTCTCATTAGTATTGCATCAAATAACACATAAACAGCAAATGTATGATATTAACACCTTAATTTAAATATATGTATGAAAAATATAAGTATAATAAATTACTATGCACCAATGTTTAAACATGAATGATCCGATGTTTTGTAATAGTGAGCTATTTGGCTGTGGTCTTTGCAATATTTTTTATGTTTCATATGTAGGATATGAAAATGTAATATAAGGGTCATCAAGGCCCATAAAATACATAATTTTATTTTATGATTCATAATATAAATGCCATTTTGTAATTTATATAACTAAGAAACAGCAAGGTGGAGCATACAATATTCAGACATTTCAATAATATGGCATTAGTTCTGTATTTTACATTTTAGTTGACAACTGTACATAAATACAGTTCAAAATATTGTGTTTTATTTTTATCCTTACACATGTCAATTTTTTGGTCATACACACACTTGTTTCATAATGTCTTTATTACCAACTTGTGCCCTTTTATTATTAATCTCACTCCACAAAATTTAATGAAATATACTTATAAACTAAACATCAAATTTACTAATATTAGAAACACTCCAATGGTTTATAGTTACATTATGATGTGTATTTTGTCATATAAAAACCAGAATACAAAACATATTTTAACTATTAAGAGTTTTGAAGTCCTTGTAATTTTTTAAAATGTATTATTACCCTACAAATACATTTTAACTTAATATTATAACAAATCAAATCTATTAATACTAAGTTACTATTCTTTACATAATTCAATAATTTATAACAGTTTATTCTGTTACTTATAAAAAGAAAATAGAAAAAATCCCTTATCCAGAGGCTTACCTCTTTTTTAGGATTTTTACCAACCAAATTCAATTTAGAAAAAAATTTCATGGAACTGTTCTCAAATCTTATAATTCATATTAAGCTACCCTTAAACTCAGTGTTGCAAGATCAAACATTAAACAGTAAAAAATGCAGGATTTAGCAGCACTTCAGATATATTTTTTTAAATAATAATATAAATTACAATTTAATTGAAACTAAATTTGTTTAATTTATAATAAAATAAATTATTAACACTACTTGTGAAACTAAAAATTACTTGTTTAACAAGTAACAGTTATTTTATTTATTTGTGGATCCAGCAACACTGGTCTTAACTCAAATATACACTATATATTAATATAGGAGTACTCCATATTTATTCCAGTATTTATATAAATAGTAATTACCTAACAAACTAGAAAATAACAATGATTATAAATATATGCGACATCAGTCTTTTATATGAAACCAATACTGGCAAGTTTATTATATTTTTGTACTAAGTAATCAAAATTAAAAGAACTGAGGCAGTGTTCTTTCACTAATAAAGGCCACATCTGTTTGGTGTCTTACCTCTCTTGAAATACATTAGGGTTAAATCACAGGGTAATGTAGTGATTTAAGCAAGAAGCCATCAGTTCCTTCTATGTAGCTGCTGCTTAAGGTATTTAGAATGATATATATACTTAAACAACATACAAGCATTTTATATCTTTTATCTTATAAAAGTTAGCAAATTGCTATGTTTGTATATTTGTAATAGTAAGATAAACTTAAAAATACAAGTTTAAAGGCCTAAACATTACCACTGTGACTAGAAAAACTATAAGTAGCAGGTGTAACACTGTTATTTACACAAACTTGTATAGATGGTTTGAAAGATGAAGGAAGAAGCTTATGTGCTTCCGGCACTGGAGAATAACTTCTACACACAGCTGTTTCAAAATGTACTTGCTCACTTCTATCAATAGGAACACCATCAAAGCTAGTTTGTTTAGCTGAGTCACCTGTTCCACTATCTTTACACGATGAATGTTCTGACAAATTGTCTGGAAACATATGAGGTGAATCACTATCACTATGTACAACTTGAGTCATTTTCACACTCTCAGATGGATAATTGTGTACAGCACCACCCATACGCCTTCTAGTGTGGTAAATTATTACCACCCATATGATTGAGGTTCCTACTGCACAACAAACTACTGTTATTATTATTATACCAGTCATATCCTCTTCTTTGACCATTATGGCAACTGGAGGAAGCACTTTGAGTTCTATCATATCCTTTTTTGTGCCCAATTCATTTGTAATTTCACATTCGTAATGTCCTGCATCACTGGACTCAGCTCCAATAATAACCAGGACCTGATCAGCTGCTGTGAAATAGTGACGTTCTGTAGCAACTATTGGTACTCCATCTTTCAGCCATTTGAGGACTGGTTTCGGTGAACCAGTTATCATACACTGTAAAACAACAGACTCCCCACTTGTCACTTCTTTATTCTCCATCACTCTTATAAAAGAAGGCTCTTGTAAAACAGTTAAAGATGCATTTGCAATTATAGTCCCTGCTGAGTTTTTCGCAGCACAGCTGTATATTCCCATATCAGTAGTTTTTGCATTAACAATAAAAAATAGATGATCAGTTGGCATGACATTCATACGCCTTTCTCTAGCAGCAGGGAAATCATTGCCACCATCTTTTTTCCAAGATATTTCTGGAGAAGGATCACCAGTTGCAGCACAATTAAGTGTCACAGTTTCTCCAGTTTTCACAGTTATGTTAGCTGGTGTTTTAGTAAACCTGGGAAATGTAACAATGTCAACTTTTGCCTTTGAAGAATATGTTGTTCCAAATTTATTGCTCACCACACATTGATATTTGCCTGAATCAGAATGTGCCACATCAGGTATAACTAATACAGATGTTGCATGGGGTTTTCCAGTATCTGTTAATGTAACATTTTCATATACTCTTGGGTTACTAACATTACCATTGTTTTTTCTCCATAAAAATGTCATTTTACTAAAAGGATTAGATGTTGCTGAACAAACTAAGTTAGCAGAACGGTTTTTTATTGCTAAATGTGATTTAGGGTGTTCGATAATTTTAGGTTGTGGAGAATCCCCACAATTATCTTCCTTGAGCTTCGATATTAACACACCTCTTACTTCAGAAGGATATGCACATGTAGCTGTCACATATTTTTGTTCGACTTTATCTCTAATCCATCTCACCATCCATAATAAGTTGCAGTCACATAATAAAGATGATGAACTTAAGTATAATTTTCTTATTCTTGACATGGAATCAAAAGCATGCTGCTGAATTGAGGTAATATTGTTTGCCCTCAAGTCTAATTCTACAACATTTGACAAACCTTCAAAGGCTCTTGAACTAATTGATTTTATGTGATTTGCTGCTAGACTAAAAATTTCAAGATTCTGTAGTTTTGAGAATGGACCAGACATATCTTCAACAGTCCATGATATTTTATTACTATTAAGATATAGTTTTTGCAACTGTACCATGTGGCTAAAAGCTTCTTGAGATATGGATGATATATTATTATTAGTCAAATTTAGTGTTTGAAGGTTAGTTAAGTATTGAAAAGTGCGACCCTCTATTTCAGTTATGTAATTATGAGAGAGATCCAATACTTCTAGACTTGTACATAATTCCCAGCTGCCAAAATCTATTTGGGATACTAAATTATTTGATAATGACAATGTTATTAATGATTCAAGACCATACATCCAACCTTTTGATATACTTTTTATTTCATTGTGATCCAAGTGCAATAAATTCACAGATTTGAATCCAAAAAATGCACCATCCATTATATTTTCTATATTATTGTATTTTATTTTAAGGGTTGTCAGGCTGGATAATCCTTGAAAAAGCAATCCATTGATAACATGCAGTTTATTATGATTGAGTTCCAAAGTTTTTAGATTGGATTGTTGCATAAACAAATGATTGGGTAGTGATACAATTTCATTTCTGTTCAATTTTAATGTAATTAAATTTGTTAAATTGTTAAGAGCTCCTTCCATTATCACTTTAATGTGATTACTGTTTAAACTTAATGTTTTAATGGTACTGTTCACTGGGAAATGACCAATATCTATTGAATTGATGTTGTTCCTATTAAGGCTAACTTCCTGTATTTGGTTTGGATGCAAAAAGTCAGGAATACTGGTCAATGCATTTTTATCTAATTTTAATGTTTCTAAAGACAACAAACTGTCAAATCCTGTCGTAACATTCTTGCTTAATTTATTGTAACTTAAATCTAATTTCTCCACCCACTCTGGAATTCTTGGCACTGACACCAAATTTTTTTTTGAACAGTCTACATACTGTTGTAAACAGACACATTTTTTTGGACATTCAACGTTTTCACTTTGCATCGACAACGATATTTGTATCAACAACGCGAGAGTCACAAATGCGAGTAAATGGCTTTTAGCCATTTTTATACATTTGTATTTATGCTAGTCCTGCAACACAAACGATGAACGTCTTTGTTCTTACATAATTCGAAACACCAGTCCCGCACTTTTGAATTAAAGTCTATAGTCAATTCATTTAAATCTACTTGATTAAATTATTACATTTTGTCGAAGATAAAAATGAAGTTTTATGAAAACAACTTCGCGTATTATTTACTGATACGCACTCGGCCGCCATTTTCTTTACTCAATCAAAAGCTGTGTTTATACTTACGAGCCACCAAAGTTTACAACCATAGTGTAAAAATAGAACAAATGTCATTTCAAACTAGGTACCTATTTCGAAACCGTTTGTATAAGTTATAATGTATTTTTACAATTTTAAGGATTTTGAAGATGTTAAAGTGGCGTAGCAGGTAAATGAAATTTGTATTAAATAAATTAAATTTCAGACTCAGTACTTTTATTACATTTTTCTCTATGCAACGTATCAGAGAATTGAGAACTACCTACTATAAAAACTTTATACTATATTTTTATTTTATATGATTATTCTATTTTATAAAATTAAATATTTGTACTTTTAGTATAGTGTAAGCATCAATATTATTTTTATAAAATAAATATTTAAATAAACAATTTATTTTAATAAATGTAGTTTTATTTCATTTCTTTATTTGTAAATCGTATTATTATAATAAAATGTTTAGCACACCTGAGTCATATGGTTTTGTTTATTTACTTTTAGTTAAATACCTAAACCTACAGAGTATAGGTAAATTTTTTTTTTAGCTGGTATTGAAAAAACAATAATATATCTGTAATTTATATGAAAAGATTATTTCATTGCCTACTTAATATGACTAAATAAATAAATTAAATAAATGATGATATATAGTGCTTACAATATTTCAGAATGCAAAAACACATAATGAGCTTTATAAACTAATTAATGAATGTCGTGCAATATGTCTGAATGCCCGTTCACTTATGAAGGTGACTGGCTTAGGTTTGTCTGTCAATGTGTGTTTATGTTTGTAGAGAAAATCAGCTTAGTGTTTGACAAATGGATGTTTTTTTAAGTTCTGCACACTCAAATCTTCTTTTTGCTTTTTTATCTCAATGATAAAGTTACAATTTATATGTGTATGTCAAAATAAGTTAAATATATACAGAAATACTATTCTGTGTAGGCCCATAAATGTTTTTAGCATTGAAATTGCTACTTAGTTTTGAAAAAATTTTGGAAGGAGTAGGGGGTAACAATTTCATAAGCAGATATGATTGGATCAGAAGTTGTTATTAATTAATACAAATCAGGGGTGATCAATCTCTTTAATCAACAAGGTACTTTAAATTTGTTGCTGGTAGTGAGTGTATGCAACTCCTCAGTAGCTTTGTCAGTCTTTAGATTACCAAGTGATGCTGTTACAAAATATTTTTCTTATTTAAATTAATATAATTTTTAGTTTTACAAGTTTGTTGCAATAAACTTTAAACTACTGAATGGATCTTCATGTTATTACCTAATAGACATAGTGATTAAGTGAATAAGGATGGTTAAGGTTTAAGCGGTTTAATGTGAATTCCTTAAAATATGACGAAAATTGCTTTCTTAATTGCAAATTAAGAAAGTAAGAGATGAGCATATTGAAAATGCTATAATATATGAGTAATAATTAATTACACTTAACTAATTTATTATACTTACGTTATAAGCCATCTTCTGCTACAATCTGAAATTATAAATTATATTACTTAATTATATACTATTTAGGTGCAAAAGTAAAGACACTTATAATTTCACATGGTGAAACAAATTTTAAAAAATATTTTTTCCACTTTGTACTTACTACACAATTTTTATGCTTGATGCTACAACAACAAAGTACTAATTAAAAGTTAAAACTTCTGTATTTTGTAATCATTAGAGAAAAAAGTTTTTATTGCTCTACACTCACCTAGGACAAAAACCAAATTATTACAATTTTTGTTTGACTGATGACAACAATTAATGATTGCAGACAAATAACATGGCATAAAATGTAACTTAACGCGCTAACAAGTTAAAAGAGACCAACCAAAACAAATAACATGGCATAAAATGTAACTTAACGCGCTAACAAGTTAAAAGAGACCAACCAAAAAAATTCTAATTTTATGTTCTTATAATAAGTTATAATCTATCAATTTCTCTTTATACAAACTTTGTTACTATGACGATCAGTATTCAGTAGGGATCATATTAAATTTTAAAAAAGTTAGAAAAGAAAATTTTAGAATGTGGAGCCACATTCTATCAAATTATTATTCGAAATTGGAATAAATTAGTATCCACAGACAAAAATTAGTAACAAGTACTGGTTCAGGAAAGGAATAGATTACATCATAGATTACTAACTATAAAAGATTACATGATCATATTATTGTTTATAATCTATGGTTAATAGTATTTGTATCAGATTTGTATTTTCGTAAGTAGTCTGTGATGGTGTTCGTAATTTGTTAGACAAAATTTGCTCAAATTGTGTATAATTTAAGTGCTTTGATTATTTAGCTTAGAGATTTCAAAAAATATAAATTAATATTATATTAATATTTATTAAAAGTGATATACAATGGAAGCATATGAAAGCGTATTGCTGGTTAAAAATGAGGTGTTCGTTTTCAAAATACCCCCGAAACAAACAAATAGGGGCTATAGGTAAAACAAACTTTTCAACTTTTATATTTTAATTTAATTTCAGTAAGTTTATATAATAATTAATATTATATCTTTAATAGGGCAGCTGACTGGAATTTGCAAGAACCACAATGGACGGGGCGTATGCGACTCGTTGCGAAAGGTGACGAGTTGATAATGAAGTTGGAAGACAAAGCTAGTGGTGAACTGTTTGCAAAATGTCCTATTGATAAGTATCCTGGAGTAGCACTTGAAGCTGTAACTGATAGCTCACGATATTTTGTTGTTAAAATTCAGGATGATAATGGTAATTGATATATGCACTATATAATTTAAAATTGTAATTTTATTTAATTTTATACAAAAGGAAAGTGTTTACAGTTAAATGTTATGGTCGATTTGATATAGTTATGGTTGAAGCTAGTAGAATAACAATCAACCTTAGAAGTAATCTTATGTTGTTATTATAATGCTAAATATTGTTTGTTAAAATTGGCTATTATATTCACTTTCAAATCATATTAAAAATACCAGTAGCTTAGAAATATGCTCTTACTGGGAAGAATCAAGAAGAAGAAACTTGGCAGTTCTTCTTTTTCAGAAATTAGCAAATTTTTTTGAACATAATAAGCTTTACAATATAAAATACTTTGTTTTATATATTTAATGCAAATTTCACCACTTAAGGATAAGTATTGGTTTACTTGACAGGTTGAGTTTTAAAAGTTTAGGTTCTATAGTTCTATAGTTCGGTTTAGGTGCAGATTTTCGGCCATAGTTGTATGGGTTAGGCTACTCAGCTTATCTTAGTAGAATATAATATACTTCATTGTTATGAGTTTTCTAATATAGAAAATTTTGGTATATTATACATGGTCTAACTGAAATTATTACAAGTGTTGTTAAATTCCCATTTAAGTTATAAATGGAAAAGCTCACTATACTTTTTGAATTTTCCTAATTTATTTAAAATTTGTAAATGAAGTTTACAAATGTTTAATGTTTTAATCTGGTAATTAAAGATTGGCTTATTATATTATACATGTAATTGCAAAAACATTATTACTGTAAGTTATATCTAGATATAGTAATATTGTGTTCCCAAACCGACATTATCACTGTCCTACCTACAGTTTGTGATAATAAATAAATATATGGGACACTTACATACACGATCATCCATCCCTAAAGTAAGTAACTTAATACTTGTGTTATGGGAGACATACAACTGGTGAATATATACTTATATTATTTTTAAATACATACTTAAATACAAATATACATGTGATATCTCTAAATTGTATTAAAAAAAATATTTTTCTATTCTATTAACCTGATATCTATTCTATTCAATTTCAGGTCGCAGCGCATACATTGGCTTAGGATTTGGTGACAGATCAGATTCCTTTGACCTAAATGTAGCTCTTCAAGATCATTTCAAGTGGTTGCGAAAGGAACAAGAGGGTGAACAGGGTCAGCAGCAACAGCTAGATCTTAGCTTTAAGGAAGGGGAAACGATTAAGATCAATATGAAAATAACTGTATGTATAAATAGTTAGAACAATAGTTTCACCAAAGTTATGATAGAATTGTTTTATTACATGCTGCACTTGTTCACGACGACAATCTATTTAGTTAGTTATATATGCAGTAACTAATCCTGCATGTGTACTTTTTGTACATTATATTTTTTTTGTATATTGTGTACTTTTTACACTTAGCACTTACATAGATTTGCCTAACAAACATAGATTTTAGCAAAATAATTCTATCCTAAATTTTGTACTAGGGAATTCCACAAAGTACAGCCTACTTCTATAAATTATTTACAGTCATTTTAATTACTCTTAAATGTATTATTTGTTGTGATCAATTGTATTATAACATACCAATGTCATTAATGAATGCTACAGGCAAATGTTGATCTAATAATAATATATTAATTTTTGTCTTATATCACTCTTTCTAAGATCCTGTAAAAGTTAAAATAATTATTTTTTATTCTTAGTTTGGGCTTGGTACTAACACAGTAGAGATAGCAGATAAGAAACATAATTGTTCACACTCATAATTTTCATACACACAAGATAGGACTGAAAACTTTGTTGATTTCACTATGTATATTAACAATCAAAAGATTGTGATTGAATAAACTGATTTTTACTTCAATGGATTCCAGTCTTTTTACATAAAAAAAACATTATCACCATCTCACCTCAAAATGTTTATTGCAGAGAAGTCAAACAACAAATATTATTTTTTTCCAAGTGTGTTTCCTTAGATATTCATGCACATGCTTTAACGATGGTGTAACATGATTTGGCTAGTATTTTACGACCGGTCGACTGCCTAACGTCAATTTACCTTATTCGCCTTTTACAACACTTTGGTAAGAAATGAGGGTGGTTTATTCTATTCATCCAGATACAACATGGCATGTCAACTAACCTTAGTCGTCTTACATCTTGGTAAGAATTGAGGATGGTCTATTCTATTCGTCTAGATAGTGTTTACCTAGATAACATAATTAATTTATAGGTGAAGGAAAGGTCAGGTTTTAACCAATAATGATTATAGAATAAAAACCATGAATATTCTCTATTGTTCTATCGTAAAAACCTACTTTATGCACTACTGTGTTGTATAACCAATAAATTTACTATTTAGAAAAAGGACGGTAGTGAAGGTAGCAGACCACGTCGAGCAGGTGGCATCAGTGGTGGAGGTCTTTTACCACCTCCTCCAGGGGGTTCAAAGTTGCCGCCTCCGCCCTCGCCCCAGCATGTGCCAACACCTTTTGGGCCTCCACCAACAAGTACTGAGTGGGGAGACTTTAACTCAGCTAGGTAATGTGTATTTTTTTGTAGTTTTATAATGATTGTTTTAATTATTGTGTAAACCTTCACTGAAGGACTTATAAGTACTTTACTTAATCATATAATAAATATCATTATGAGTATGACCATCTTATTATATGGTGAAATATATGATTACTGTTGTGTAACTTTTATGCAGTCGTATATTTTAACAGTAGCTAAGAAATTTAGAATGTTGATATTAAGCATATATTTTTGGTCATACTTTCTTGTCGTAAATCCTAAGTATATCTGTCAATGATCTATAGACAATTTAAAGTAAGATACAAAAGTGTACATTACTATTATTAGTATGATGCAGTTAACGAGTTATGTAAAAATATTATTAAAAATTTAGAATCCAAACGACCCACTGTTGGTATATTCCTCGATTTATCTAAAGCTTTCGATACCATCTCTATCCCGACTCTTGTAAATAGGATGGCAGCAATAGGCGTAAGGGGTAATGCACATGATTTATTTAAAGATTATTTGTCTAACCGTAGCCAATATGTCAAGATCGGTTCTTTGAAGAGTGATGTTCTAAATACTGAATATGGAGTACCACAAGGAAGTGTACTTGGCCCGACTCTGTTCCTAGTTTATTTAAATAATTTATGTCAGATTAAAATCCCATACACTAAAATTATATCTTATGCAGATGATACTGTTCTTTTGGTAGAGGGACAGAGTTGGGGTCAGGTCCAACGAAATGCTGAACTCGCATTAAAATGTATAAATAACTGGCTACAACAAAATTTGCTGACTTTAAATTTAGACAAAACCAAGGTTGTAACTTTCAGTTCCACTCCAAATACTCAGCCAAAGACTTTCACCTTAAAACTGCACTCATGTGATTCATCACAAGGGAATTGTTCATGCTTAGCAATTCAAAGAACCCCAGATATAAAATATCTGGGTGTTATATTAGACGGATCCTTATGCTGGCGAAAACAAATAAATTCACTCGTTTCGCGTTTTCGCAAACTGATGTTTATATTTAGGAAATTAAGAAATATTGCTGACCATAACCTATTAAAAACAGTTTATTTTGCGCTGGCTCAATCATTACTCTCGTACTGCATCACAGTGTGGGGCGGTGCTAATAAAAGAGACATGCTTCGTCTCGAGCGAGCTCAAAGGGGCATATTGAAAGTTATGGGTAACAAACCCCTAAGGCACCCAACAACCCTTCTTTATAAAGAGTGGAATGTCCTAAATGTTCGGCAGCTCTTTATCTCAAATTTAATATTGCGTAAACATTCAGAAGTAAGAATTGTTCCAATGCCAGAAAAAAGACGTAAACAAAAGATTTTTGAAATTTTTCCTCATAGAACTATTCTAGCTGGAGCTGAATTAGTCACCGGTGTAATATAATAGATTAAACTTAAAGACAATTACTATCACACATTGTTGACAACACACGCACACACACACACACACACACACACACACACACACACACACACACACACACACACACACACACACACACACACACACACACACACACACACACACACACACACACACACACACACACACACACA